>JBBMEF010027034.1:0-16734 GCA_037832685.1 Sicyos baderoa | reverse complement strand
CGGGTAGAGAGAGAAGTGATTTGGTAAAGTGAAAAGAAGAGAGAAAGTGAAAAAGGTGAGAGAAAATCGGGTTGGGGCTGGGGCGCGTAAAAACAAAGGCGGGCGCGCTGCTCGCCTTCGTTAATTGTTAACGGCGGGCAAAACTTGCCCGCCTTTGAACATCCGTGTTTTCGTGCCCGCCTTCAATTAAAGATATTATAGTAGTGTTTAATCCTTTACATTTCAATAATTCTCAATTTTAGTTCTTGAGTTAACCGAACCTTTAGTGAGATAACGAAATGTTGACTACGATGACGAGTGAATTAATTTTAAAATCTAATTTTGTTGACTATGATGATGACTGAATTAATTTTAAAATTTAATAAATTGAAATGTGTATTACTATGCTTGCATGGATTTTATTTATTTATTTTTTAAATAATTATTAAGGAAACTCAAAAGACACATAAATTTTCACATTTTTAAGTGAGATTTTTTATCTTATAAAAATCAAATTAAACACCCATGGTAATTTTTTATCTCTAAAAATTAAACTAAATTAAATATTAGGAGAGTTGCTATGGGTCAGAGCATTCTCGGGCGTTTAGGTGAGATTTTTTGTTGTTCTCATCATCAACATTCTAGATTTGGACAAGAACCGATTGTTAATTTTGGATCTGATGATATCGTCGTAGAAGCCCAATTCTCCAAATCTAGAAGAGGGGGTTTCCATGGAAATTAAAGTTTTGCAGAGAAAATCAAAGTGGGTTATTGAAATGTTTGTGAGAGATAAAATTGTTTAATTTTGATAAAAATATTTTGTATTTTGAATCTACTATTACACAAGTTTTCTTCTTTTTTTTAACATATTTATGGATTGGATTAAATAAAGGGATTTTTACAAGAATATACCAAATTGATAAAATATTACAACATTAGACAAATTTGAAAAAATTTAACAATTATAGTCAAATATACCGTATAAAGTAATACTTTTTATACTGAATAACTAATACATAATAGAGTATGATAAATATTATTTATATTGTATATTTGACTATGAATACTAAATATTTTCAAATTTGCCTAGATCTGTAATTATTTTGTAAAATTGGACTATCTAGTACATTTTCCCCCGATGCTAAATATATGAATTAAAGTGCTATACTAGTAGAGACCTACCTCAAAATTTGAGTTGTTAAAAGATTTTCATAATCCAACTCAACTTATATCCTATACATTTCTCCAATGTATAATCTATTATCCAAATGTTCTTGAACCAATAAAAAAAGTAGACAATGAAGACAAGTTATGAGCGAATTAAAAAGGATTGAAAAATCCCCTTCCCCAACTTATATATATATAAAAATAAAAATAAAAAAAGTTGAAAAAAAAAGGATTGTTGAAATTCTACCGTTCACGAATTCAAATTCAAATTGCGACAGTGAACCTGAAATTAGAATGTAGAACATAAATTTAATTTCAAATTATTTTCGTCTCTTGATTTTGGTTAAGTTTGTGATGAATTTAGTAACTATAATTCGAAATTTTTTAAGTCAGTAGTTGATCTTCAGAAGAAGATGGAATCATACATCTGCTCTACAAATTCCTGTATCAATTTATCAAGAATATACGAATCTAAACCCTCAATTAAATCCCAATCTCCAAGTTCTTCACAGATTTTTCTGCATTTGATCCAATTCGATTCGCTCAACAATTCCATTTCAGTCATCTTACAAATCCCTTCTTCAAATCTTTCTGGCCGAACCCCATTGTAAATTGGGAGGTTTTTTAGAAACCCAATAGAAGAATCTGAATTTGGGTTTGTTGAAAAAGAGGAATTCAAACCTGATAATGGAGTTGAATCTGTGTGGAGAACTGAGACTGTGCTAATGGATTCTACTTTTCTTGGTTTTTTCTTCTGTTTCAAATCTTTTAGGATGATCTCTGTTTTGTTGGTTCCCCTGTTTTTACATTTGACTTTCTCTTCCTTTCTTTGCTCACTTCTTGTTTCTTCAAAGCTAAGTATGAAGTAATTCTCATTTTCAAGCTCAATAAATGTGGGCATCTCTCTAAATGACACTGGTGGCCTGACCCCTTTATGCTTGCCCTCAAGGTGTTTGTAGAAATGCTCCACAGAGTTCATGGATTGGCTTCTTGCTGCTGTGTTATGATTCTGCTTCATCTCTGGCATGGGATCCAAACCCATCAGCCTGCCCACAATTCCAGCACTGCCCTTGCCCTCATTTCTTGCATTCATCACACTCACATCCTTGACTTGTGCAAGCTTGTCATCAGACTTTACCGAGTTGGTTTCTTCTGTGGTATGATCGGACGGGTGCGTCGGGAGGCTACCCGAACAGAGAATTCGGCGGAGAATTCCTGAGAGGCAGCTAGGAGTAGTAGCTGCAGCCGCTCTGGGGTTGCAGACATGGACATCAAAAGTGGAAGTGGAGAAGGCAGAAGAGGAAGAGCAAGAGGGTGAAGGCAACAAGTTCATGCTCAGTTTAAGGTCAGTAAGGTTGGAAATTGAGTGAAAGAAATTTTGCTTTTTTTTATTTTTATTTTTTTGCCTTGTAAACAATCACAGAAAACAAAGTGAAGAACATAAATTTGAATGCATTGTGTGATCAAAACTAAGAAAGAGAAAGAAAAAGTGGGGAGCTTTGTGTTTGAATATGCTGTCTGGCCTAGTTGATTTATGGTGGTTGGTTGGGGTTTGCTTCCCCTTTTTAGGGGTCAATTTGTTCACTTTTGTTGGCTTCCCCAACTGTTTTCAAAACTTTCAAACAATCATATTCTATTCATATTGCTCACTGCATTAGCCTAAGAACTCTTGTTTTAGAATATGACTGGATAGCAACTCCCATATGAATTAGTGGAATTTAGATATGACCCATTTAAGTTTTGAAGTTTCCTAATAAACAAGAGTACAACCATCTCAAAAAACTCAACAATGTTTATATTTCACTGTATACTCAACTGTATGAAAGTGAAAATGCTAACGAACCTATTAAGACCTTGTTTGGTTTGCGGGTTGAAATCCAGTACCATAATCAAATTCTCTGAAATTTTGATTACGGTGTTTGGTTTGTTGTATTGATAACCCAAAATAAAAAGAATGTTGTTTCGAATCTCCGAATTCTAAATCCCCGAAATCTTTATATTTACCAAACAACCGATGCCAAACCCCCGGATTCCAAAACCAAATCTCCGAATTCCCAACGGCAAACCAAACAAGGCCTAAGGGCATTTAGTTTGCAATATCGTGATTGAATTTCCTAAAATCTATGATTATGGTGTTTAGTTTCGTAGAAAAAATGCGACTTTAGAATTGGAAATTAATTTTGTAATCATTTATAGCTGGTATCTATGATTGCTTTTCATTTTCCTATATAGACAGGACCAATTATTAAGTTTTGAGGTTTCATAGTAGAATTCTCACCCTAATGTGAAAAGGGTTATAACAAGAGCTCAACACATTTTTGAATCATTCATTTGACAAGAACTTAAAACAAATAAATTAATGAGAAGTCATTAAAAATGCTGAAAACTGGGTTTTTCTTGGGATTGAGGATTGAGTGAAGTAATGAATATGAGCAGAAAAGGCTTAGACATGTCAGTGGGTTGGGGTGCAACATTAACATTAGAATATATGAAATTTTGGAATTGTATGGCAGTATTATGACTCAAAATTCTCTCCCTTTCTCTCTATTCTGTTTTCTCTAGGGTTTGCAGCTGAAAATGGAATCTGGCATTTGCTTTAGTTCAAATTGAACAGCAACTACTCTACCAACCAATGTTTGACCAGAAAAATTATACAATTGACCAGCTCTGCTAAGAAGGAGATTCTGTTCTGCTCTGCTCTATCCATGTCTGTATTTTTTTTTTTTTTTTTTTGAAACAATCCATGTCTGTATTTACTATTTCAAAATTTGCATTTTAGGATGAAGGCTATGAACTTTGATAAACAATTTTCATTTTTGACACGAACAAAAGAAACAAAATGTAATGAAACAATCCTAACATTTCTGGGAGGCAGTGGACGATTCACAATTGACCAGCTTTCACTTTCAAATGTTTAAGTTTTTAGTTGTTATTCAAAGTGAGTTTGTGTCTTGACTTTGGGAAAAGAAGATGAAGAGTCTTGTTTCAAAATGAAAATTTGATGAAAAGTCACTAATTCATTTTATTTAAAAATTAAAAGTGTATTTTGAATTTTCTATTTTTATAATGTATTTTTCAGTAAAAATAAATTTTAATATAATCACATCATCAATTTATTAAGTTTAAAATTAGTCTAGTCAGTATCCTAGTAACAGTTCTATTATTTTAAAGATTAAAATTGAGCATCATTCAAATGTGAGAGGTAAAAGTGTTATTTTTAAATCTAAGGACTAAATTGAAATTCAACCCAAAACTTAAGAACTAAATGAGTAGTTTTCCCTTAATTGGTTCACTAGAAATAAATGTATGCTACATTTTAAAACCAAAAGCTTAACTAAGAAGAGTAAAACTGATAGGTGTCATGTATATAACCTAGTAATTAACCACTTATAGATTCGAGTTATCCAACTTTTAAAGTTTATTGAACAAAAAAACAATTTTTTCCTCAAAAAAAAAAGAAAAAAGACTAATAGACTTACTAGTCATGAGTTTTTTTTAAAGATCAAATAGGTCAATAATTGAAACATATTTGAGACTATTAACTTAGAAAAATATTAAACATAAAATAAAATAAAAGTAGAAGAAAGGTAAGATACAATGGGCATGTTTGGCTTTGAGGGGATGGGTTGGGTTAGGAAGGGAAGGGAAGAGAAGAGAAGATGAGTGAGAGTAAATTTATGTTTGGTGGGAAGGAAAGAAAAAATAATGAATTATAAAATTAAGTTTGATGTGATGGTGAGAGATTGATTGAAATTTTTATTAAATAAAAAAAATAGATACTTAATAGTTTTTTAATATTTTTTTAGGATGAAAATAAACAAATTTAGATATTTATAATAAATTATTTGATTAAAAATATATACAATTAATAAATATTTTTTTCTAATTGAATAGGTTGATTATTATTCAATTTGAAATAAAATATACACGTCAACATGAGCAGTTGCTAAAGTATTAAATAATTTTAATTTATGTTTTAAATAAAAATTAATTTAAAATAAAAAATAATATATAAAAATTGAATATAATTAAATAAGTTAAATGAGTGACCGGTTCATAATCAATTTTTAGTTCAAATCTTAATTTTGTCAATTTATTTTTTAATATCACATTAAAATAAACATATTTTTAGGGGAAAATAAATATTTATTTGATACATATAAAATGAAAAATTAAAGAAAAATTGAAATTTAACAGATAATAAAGAGAAATCAAAATTAAAAACAAAAACAAATAAAAAAAACTAGAAATTAAAAAAATTAAAAACAAACAGATGAATTGAAAAAAAATGTAGAAGGGAAAAAAGAAAAATATTGAATGAATTTAAAAAAAAAAAAAATGAATTAAACGAATTGTTTTAAAAAAATCTGAATGTAAGAAATGAAAGTTTAAGAAAAAATAAATAAATTAAAAAAGGAAAAAAAAACGTTTCACGCGCGGGGAAATCAAAGCGCGTGGTCTCACGCGCCAAATCATTCCATCCCCATGGATTTACTTTTTCTCATTGGGTCAAACAAAATGTAGGAGGTCTTTTCATTCCATCTCTGCCCAATCCCTCTCTCCAAACGTGCCCCAAGTGTTCTATTTTTTTCTTCAAAAAAAAAAAAACAAGTATTCTATTTTCAAATTCGAATTCAATCTTTTTTTCTTTTTTTTTTTTGAAAAGGAATCCAATCTAATTTAAACCAGTATAATTCGGATTCAACACAATAATGCTAATTTAGAGAGACATTATTTTGGGTGGCAACTCAAACTTTAAAAGATTAGGGAAAAAATTGTTAAAAAAAAAACATCCCAACATTAAACCCTAAACCTAAAAAAAAAAAAGAAGTGTTTTTACAGGTCCAGATTCTTCTCCCCTATCTTTGAAGAACATGGCCTAACATTAAAAGAACCTTCTCAATTATGGTCCCCTCCCAACGACATGAAAATGGCACATTCCAATTTAAAACATAAAAAAAACATTCTTAATCTTCGAATCTCCTCTTTCCGGTGTAAACTCAATCCAATCCAACAAAAAAATACTATAAAATTATAATCTAACTCAAACAAAATTATAATACAATCCAAATCTTTATAATTTTGTTTGGATACTCCCGGATACTTTGATTATCGATTTTTTTGTACACCATTTAGTTATTACGTCTGTAAATATAAACAATATATCATTTATATTTTAACCCTAACGAGAGGTTTATTTACCATGGGTAAATTATGAGATTAAATTAATTAATCATTTGAGAGATGTGTGAAATGAGCTATAGATAAAGCTATATTGGATTGTCTTCTTCCCTTGAGAGAAACCCTAGCCACCATATAGAGCTATCTTGAATATTTCAATGACAAATCATGAATAGGAGAATTCCTTTCGAATTTTGAATAGTGGAGTAGACAAGTCAACCACTTACATCGATGTAAAGAAGGTATAGTCGATTTTTGTTCGACCTTCTTTATTTTTTGTTGATTTTCATCATTGTTAGCTTTGATTTGAGCACTAGATTGAGATTTATCTTTACAAGGTCGAACAAAAATCGACTATAAAACTCTACTACTTTTAACGGAATCAATCTCAATTAATTGGCTTTCCAATTATAATTTATTATTTCTGTTTAAATTAATGCCTTTAATTAACTATGCTACCATATGGGCATTTTTAAGATAGATATGCTTTTGGTTAATATAGGTAGTTGGTCTACAAAAATATAACTAAATTAATATGGGTCGGTCGCACGATTGATTATCTGATTTGTTAATCTATTTCTACTTCACGATCACGGGTTCGATCCCTAGAATCGATATTTGTAAACTCCCTTCCTCCAACTTGTACTCAAGTATTAAGAATATGATAAGTTGAAAAGAAAAACATGAGCACTAGGTTGAGATTGAGAAGTTTTCAAAAAAAAAAAAAAAAAAAAAAAAAGAGTTCATGCAGTTTGTTTGATAACTTTGTATGATTTATTGGTTCATTGTGTATTTCATAGAATTAGATTATTTTTTTGAATCAACAAATGGGGTGGGGGTTTTAAATTTGTAACCTATTCATTATTAGCTAGGTCTAAATGCTACTCAAACTCATCTTCATTTGGCATATAGATAAAATAAGACTTATTTGGAGAAAACATAATTTCACTTTGCAGGAACAAAAAAATGAGCATGAAATTGCAGTTAATTTTTTAAAGACCATCGGAATAGCCAATTTCAAATAAACAGACATGCATCCCTAACAAAATTTTTATAATTAAAGTCTCGTCTGATAACCATTTGGTTTTTGAAATTTAAGTCTATTTTTACTCAAATTTCTTACAACGTGTTTTATCTTTCCTATATTGTATTCATTTTCCTTAAGAAAGTATGTGAATGAGCTAACCAACTTTCAAAAATAAAAACAAACTTTAAAAACCTATTTTTTTTTTTCAAATTTTGGTTTAGTTTTTACAAAAAAAAAAAAAAACAAATGGTTATCAAACGGGTCTAAAGTATTTGATCTTTTTTCTAAAATACGAAGAAAAGTTTATTATAAAGAAACTTTCTTTGTTCAAATTTGTACTCTGATCGGTTTGTTTTAAGAGATGATTATTTTTTCTTTTTTCTTTGAGTCAAGATGATTATATTTTCTAACCTTTCATTACAACACCCATATACTAATAAATTGGCATGATAACCAAAACTTTACTCAACTACTAAAAAAAACACAAGAAAGCAAGAGTAAGAAAACCTTGTCACAAAAACATCCCTAGAAAAAAGCTTTATAATTAGAAGAAGTAGAAGTAAGTTATTAAAATAAATAAAAAATAAAAAAAGGTTCACTAAATACATAAGACAAAACTCCATACCAAATAATCATGTATTGTAATATTTATGCACGTAACATAAATTAGAAAAGAATTCATGGGCCAATACTATCAAAACAATCAAAATGAAGATGGAACAAGAAACATCAAATATTGAACTAATTGAACTTATTTTATTTCTTTTAATTTCAATAGACGGGATAAAAATAGGAAAGTTTTTAATTATTTATTAATACTCAAGTGCAAGTAAGCCAAGAAGAACAATTGAAAGCTTTAGTGGTGGTAAAGATAAGGATCTGTCTCATAAAATACAATATTGCCCTCATCACTCACGAAATGGTCTTGTTTTAGGCTATTCACCAAATTGTTTATCAAATGAAATGGAATTGGCCCTGATTTCTTTGGCTCTCTATAGTACTTCCCCAGCACTCCCCTTGCTGCCTTTGTCTGTACCAAACAAAAAAAAACCGTTTGTTAATCGAACTCGTGATCGTGATGTTGAACTGAATTTCTACTAACCCAATTTCGATATTATTTTGGTTTTTAAGTTTGAAATTTAAAATTAGTCTAATCATCATTTTAGTTAGCAATATTTTATATAGCTAACAATTTTATTATCTAAGAGATTTTTTTTACAACTAAAGAACACAATACGAATAATCTATAAAACAGGTCTCGTTCAAGTAAGGTCATTATTATCTAATAAACTAAATGTGAGTATTATTTTTAATATTAAAAGAACATGTGTTCAATTTGAAATATAAAGAGGCGTTTGTTTGCCATATTTAAGGAGGATTTAGATTGATGATTTACTAATTCCTCCTTGAAAAAACTACATCCAAATGAATTTTTGTAACTACTCAAAATAACTTATTATTTTTATCAACTTTATTGTAATCATTCATTTATAACTACTCAATATAAATTTCAATAACTCATTTCTTTCGATCAATCAAAATAATATACTTTTAATCATTTTTTTAACTACTTATTTTAATTCACATTTAAACAAAGTTTTCACTCTAACTTCTCTACAAAAAAAAAAATAATAAAAAAAATGAATTTTTTTTTTAACTACCACTCTTAATTTTTAACTATTTAAATAACTTCTCAAAAAAACTTCATCCAAACGCTTCGAAAGACTAAATTAAAATAGATCTCAAACTCCAAAAATTACAGATAATTTTTCGGTTTCTAATAGCCTTCAAATGTCATTTTTTGTTATTTGTTAAAAGAAAACAAATTAAGGAGTAGAAATTTTAAAAAATGCATGAAAGTATTAAATGAAAACTCAGTTAACTTAATTCTTGCATCAAACAATAATCAGCTTAACTTAATCCAGTTTATCTTAACATGTCTACCAAATATATACAGATTAATTTAATACTCAGCTTAACTTAATACCTAGCTTAACTTAATATCGACTAACTTAATCTTAATCCTTGCACCAAACATGCTTTAAAAGTTGCATTTAAAATCACACAAATTTTCTAAAGCTGAAAAAAAAGAGACAATTCTTTTCAAAAAAAGAAAAAAGAAAAAAGAGGGACAATTTTGTTTGTGGTTTTGGATTTCGTCAAACTCATGTAGACCATGTTTATAATTATACAGTAACATATTTTATTACAATCTAATATTTCCAAATCAGAAAATTAGTTTTAAAGCATGAAAAACGTTTTGGGAAGGAAAGAAAAAACGCAATCGCATCAATAACATAATAAACACTCAATTCAAAAGAAAATTAACATGTTTGTCTTCGTTGGAGGTACTCATCTTGTAACAAATATTTCATATCGAAGAAATTACCAATTAATTTTGAAGTAGAACCCATATTTTTTAAGAATACTGTTCAAGAATTTATTTCTTGGTTGGGTGTTGTATTATTTATTTAAATTTTTTTTTCTTCTAATTAATGAAGTTTGGTTTGATTAAAAAAATAAAAAAAAGACATACCGCTTGTACGAGGTGGTAATGAGGGATCTGTGGAAATAGATGGTGGATAACATGAGTTCCAATATCATGATGGATGTTATTCAACAATCCGTAATCCCTATCAACCGTCGTCAGCCCGCCACGTAGATAGCTCCATTCCTGTCCATTCATTGTTTTTTTGAATTTTCCCAATTTTAAATACAATTTCATCTTCACTTTTACATATTCATTTAAATTTAGTAAACTTTAATACTAGGACGGTGTTTGGATGACAATTTATAAGAGTGATTAGTATATTGATTATTAATAATTAGTTTGAATGTAATTTTTTTATAGAGTAATCTTTTTAAATTGAGGAATTGCATGCGAATTTAAATGGCCTTTCTTAAAAAGTATTACTTATTAAAATTTTGAGCTTTTAGTGTAAAAAAAAAAGTGTTTTTAAGCTCACAAATATTCAATTTTCCTCTATTATAATTCCAAAGCAATTCCTCTAAATAATATATTAGAGAGAAATGGAGAGCAATTTTTATTCCTAACTACAAGTTTTTGAAGTTTAAAAGTGTATATTAAATTTTTTGAAAAAATTTAACCAGTCATCGACCATGTTAATTTAATATATTCTTTTCTCATTTTTAATCAAATATTTAGTTTGACCTTTTTTTTAATACATTTAGTTTAACCTTTTTAAACTTTGATAAAAAAAAATAATGAGTCATTTGTTATAATATTAAACCAATATTCACGTTGTCAAAGGTTTAATGCAGATCAATCATTAAAAAAACTATTATAATACTTCTTTTATTGTTTTAATTTTAGAGTGGGCGTATATTTCATGAGTAATTTTTTTTTTTGAGAAAAGATTGGATGAGTAATTAACTATTGGGCAGAAGATATATTTTTTAGTTAAAAAATATTGATGATACACTATTTAAATTCATAACTTTATAATTATTGATTAATATATTATGTGTAAGCAGATTGAGATATAATAGGAGTGTATTTTTTTTTCAAAATTTTCTTCTCAACAGAAAATATAATAATAATGATAATGATAATAATATTAAAACAAAATAAAAGTATATCATAAAATAATTTTAAAAAATTAAGAACATTAAATTTTGGATAAAAGATTATATAACAAAAAAAATACTCAAAGAATTTGAAAAAATATTATTATTACAAAAAAAAAAAAATATATATATATATATAATTTAAAAAAGAAAAAACGAACAGGTGCACACGTGGTGCACTGGCTGTACGCCACGTGGCCACCAACTGCTCCACGCTCTAAAAAAAGAAAAGAAATAGGAACCACGGACCTTCAACCGCCCGTTGAAAAACGCAACTAATCATATAATTTAAATTAAATTAAATTTTACATATTCCAAACTATTTTTGAAAACACACTTAAATTACCAATCTTTCAAAAAAAAAAAAAAAAAAAAAACACTTAAATTTAAATTAATTTTACTATAATTTAATAAGAAGTTTAATTGATTATATATAAAACATTAGTGCTGTATAAAAGAAATTTTATTTAAGTGACCTGACAAATTTTCAATTAACTATTTTTCTTACCAACATTTAATTAATCAACCAACTCTAATACAGTTAGTCAAAATCTATTTTTTATTTTTTTTTTGGAGAATACATGAACACCCCCTTCTTCTTCTTTCTTTCTTTCTTTTTTTTTTCTTTTTTTTTTTTGTATTTATGAACACCCTTATTTAATAATGGATAATATAGAAAAATAAAATAAAAACTAGGTAATATGAACAAAATCCAATAATTTTTTTTTTTTTTATAAACCTCCATTTTGACTCACCTCTCCTCTGTACCAAGGTAGCTTCTGTTCATATCCATGGTGGTGAAGATACGTCACAACGTCTAGCCACATCACAAATATCTTCAAGAAAGAAAAAGAACCCAATTTAAATTACAAACACCCCACGAAGGAAAAATTTAAAAAAAAAAAGAAATTTTTTGAACCTTTTAAAATGAAATTGATTTGTGTGGGATGAGAGAGAAATAGAAACGATTGGAAATTAATTTGTGCAAAAAAGAAGAAAAGAAATGAGACTGAGGTTGTTCATTCACCCAGTAAGGAACGCCATAGATTTTGAATATTTGGAAAGGACCAAAAACGGAGGAGAAATAGACCAGAAGAAACGCCATTAACGTCCAACACGAGCTTGAAATCACAATCTCTTTTCTTTCGTTTGGAGCAAACAATTCGCTGTTTGGACTGAAATGGGATCCCTCTTTCCCTGGACTTCTCCACGTCTACAAAACAAACAACAATTAATTCCACACTCCGAAATCGAACCAAACCGAACTGAACCGAAATGATTACGAGGTATATCGGGAAGGCCAGCATTGAGAAAGGCAGAGTGAATCTGAGGATTCGTGTTGATTTCTCCAACTGCTGGTAACTCTTCCTCGTCAACTGAGAAAAACAGAGCAAAAACCGTAGAAATAAAAACGCCATTGAAATAGGTTAATAAAACAAAAAACAGAGAGATTGGACAAATCTGACGAACGTACTGGAACCCAGGATTCGTCTTTCTCGACATGTCCATGGTTCTGATGGTGGGTTCTGTGGCTTATTCTCCTGTCCAAACACACACACACATACACTCTGGTTTCAATATTCATGAAAAAACAGAGCAGTTTCGATTTGGGGATTTTTAGTGGAAAAAAGGTACCATCCATGATAAGGAACCAAAATGGAGGAATGGAGAACAAGACCCACGAAAGAATTAAGCATGGAACTGTTGGAGAAGCTTCCATGGCCGCTGAGAAGCAAGCAAAAACAGAGATATTAGAATTTGGGGAAAATACAGAGTATGGAGTGGAGGATGAGACGAACCAGTCGTGGCCGAGGACGAAAATAGCCCAAAACATAGTGCCCTGAGCGAGCCAGTAGACGGGCCAGAAGAGCCAGGAATCGAGGTAGACGGCGGCGCTGATCAGTGCGGCGACGACGGCCAAATCGCGAAGAACATAAACCAGAGACCGCCAAGGGTTTTTGACCCAGCAATAGGGAGGAATGGCGGCGCGGATGTCAGAGATACGGAATGGGGGAGGGGCGGAGGGGTCGAATTGGGGCGCCGCCGCCGTGCCCTTGCCGGTGCCAGGGCGGGAGGCTGGCAGGGGAATGGCCATATTTGTTCGCCGGTGAGAATTGGGCTAAGTGGCTGAGGGAACGGAAGGGCAGATGTGAATTGGGGAAGGATTATATATATATATATATATAAAAAAAAAATAGGAAATTCACTTTTTTTTTTATGACTTAGTGTTAGGATTACATTAAAAAATGAAAAAATGGAGACATAATAACAATATATAAGTCATATTCTACTTTATTATATAAATCATATTCTACTTTATTTTAACCATCAGGTATGATCTAAATACTTATCCAAAAATTCTTCTCAAAAAAAGAAAAAATACCTATCTAAAAAAAATAAAGACTACTTTAATTAATTTAAAATTGAAATGTAAAATACATTATATGATCCAATCCTTTTAATTTTTTTTTAAATCAAATGCATAAATAGTGACTATGGTGAACATATACATATATAATGGATGTGAGAAGAAAAATTAATCAATAAGATTGTAAATAACGATAATAAAATATGTAATCTAGGTTCAAATATGGTATCATCATCTTCTAAAAAATATATATATATATATATATATAATATCATCATCATTTAAATATTTGTTTATAGATTTACAAGTATGAATAAAATTATTATTAGAGAGAAAATAGAAGATTAATACAACATTAGAACTCAAGCCGATCCAACCCAACCAAAAAATTTAGAATTGAATTGGATTGCTCTAATACATAAGATTGGATGGGTTAAATGATTGACCAAATTTTTTTTATTAGTCTAAAAAATTCTTCTAATTAATCTAACCCAATCCTAACCGTATATCTATAATCTCTGTGAGGTAAAAGGCATTAGTTGGGCATAAAAAATAGTATTTTCAAATAAATCTTGAAAAGAAAAATGGAAATTGAAATAGGTATGATTTCCAAAAACAACACTAGAGTCAAAAGAGAATAATTGGAAAAGAAGAAATTAGAATTTAAAAATTAAAATTTAGTCTATAATTTGATAAAAAGCTCATATATAATCTTTAACTTTCATATTTATTGATGAACCAAATACGTGAAAATTTATTATTTTGTATAAATGAAGTGATCTTTTGTTCAATTAATCACTCAATTTATAATTTAATCATTGACACATTGTAAATTAATTTTTAAATGCTTAATTTGCTAATAATTAGGAATGTCATGAATTAGTTTTTAGGTTTTATTCAAACATATATTATCAAATTTTAGTATTTAAAATTATAAAGACAAAATTTTAACATTTTTAGGTCATATGGACCAAATTCTAGCTTTTGAAATGCTAAGAACTATTTTTTTTTTTTTTTTTTAATTACAGAGACCAAACTTATAATTTAAAAATTAATTAAAATTTTAAGAAAATATAAAAATAAGGCCTCATGCGTTGGACTTTCTCTTCAGTCACGTAAATTTTTACCCAAAACCAAACGAATAATACTTAGGTAAGAGTAGGTAAGTATTTTGGAAATACTTACCCACCTTCACAACCACACATTTTTTACTTTTTCTCTACTTTAATATTTCTCTTTCTATTAATTAAAGTTAATTTTTTTAAAAAAGTAAAAATATGTGACTCAAAAATGGGTAAGTATTTTCAAAATACTTACCCACCCTTATCTAAGTATTATTTTTTAAGGAATGTTTGGATGTTTGGATTGCGCATTTAAAAGGGGTGTTTAAAACAACCCGTTTGTATATGACGTTTTACAATAGCCCGTTTATCACTCGGAATCAACAGCCCGAAAATTGGGTGATTGGCAGCTCGAACAGCTAGAATTGAAATCGCGCGATTATTTATAGCCGTCCCAAAGAACCGCTCATTCGACTGCAAAATGCATCTCCAATGCACAAATATTTTGGAAAAATGTGGTCGGCGACAAATTGTAAATGAATATTTTAAAAAAAATTATATACATCGAAAGTATGTTTTATTATTATTATTATTATTATTTTTATTTTTTTTTTGAGAAAAGTATGTTTTATTATTAAGATCATATACAAAATTAACAATTTATTAGCAGTCTCTAGTAAATAATTTATATGTGATTTAAAAAATACAAAAAAAGTAAATAATTTAAATGTAAATATTTTTTCACCACAATTTTGTTCAATATTACATAATTTTATTACATTTGCAAATAAGAATAGTTTAGTATTATTTAAATAAACTAGACATAACAAAAATAAAATAATTTGAAAAGACAAAGTGACAAATACTAATGAAAATAAAAAATTACGTAGAAATAAAACACCAAACTTTATTATAAAAATTGTACATTTAAAAATCATTGGAAAAAAAAAAAGGTTAATATACAACTATCTTAAAATCTACATCCAAACTAGTTGTAATTTTTATATGATAAAAAAACACGTTGAAATGAGTCATTTTCACAAACTATTTTACAAACAAACTATATTCAGATGAGTTAATATTTAAAATCTCTTAACAAAAATTCACATCCAAACGAATTATTAATTGCAATTTTTCTATAAAACAACATCCAAACAATCTATTACTACAATTTAAATTTCTGATGAGCAAAAATAATTTTAAATTTTAACCGCCAAAATAATTATACATACCATTACTCATCCAAAACACAAGTAAGCTGCCAAAGAAAGAGAGACAACATAGGTCCTAAAGAATCTTATTAAGCATATGTACTCTTACTTTCCTAGTGGTTTCTAAAAATCACTTTATCATTGATCATCCCCTTTCAAAATTCTCATTCACATTTTGAACCACAAAAAGACAAAAAAAAAAACCCTAGAAGAAATCAGTTTTCCCCCTCCATAAATACATTGATCTCATATTTCACCTCCCCATTTCCTCACACTTCATCTTCTTTCTTCCACTACCAATGGGTAAAAGAAAAGAGCATCCCATAAATAAGCACAATGATCTCTCCTCCAACTTTCCTTTGGTCCCATCCCATAAACAAGTAAAAGAGCATCCCATAAACAAACCAAATACTCGATCGTTTAAGTGTTTAAAAGTGAGTTATTTTGATTGATTAAAAATAAGTGATTTGAAAATAAAAAGATATATTGAGTAATTATAAATAAATGATAAAAATGAAGAATTATTTTAAAAGTTACAAAAAAAAAAAAAAAAAAAAGGCTTGAATCTAGGTTTTGTAGCCAAAGTTCATAAATTATCAATTTTGAATCCTCCATAAATATGGCAAATAAACACCCCAAACATATTAAAGTTCATCCTAGAGAGAAAGAGAGAGCTATTTTTCACTATAGTTATGGCACAAATTAATTCATCCACCAATTTTGTTGAAAATTAAGGCGCATAGGTGAAGTAACAAAACTCACCACGTTTTATAAACAATAATTCATTTCATTGTAAGCATACCTAATTATTGTAATATCTAATTGGGTTCCCATTGCACTACCCCACCACTAAATACTTATTATTATTTGCTCTCAAAATAAATTTGAGCGAAAGAATGAAATTATCACGTTGACTATATGGTCAAAATTAATTCACTTATTATTAGTATATGTGCTAACAAGATCCATGACTATATCTTACTTATAAATTTAGGAGAAATATTTACCTCCTAATAATTAAGGAGGTGAACTCTCTCTTTAGTGCATATATGACAATTTTTAGTGGCACAATATATTTAGGGAATTTGCGCTGTATAGCAATTTTCCTACTCTGCATTAGAATTATAGCAACTTTTTAAAAATATTGCAAAT
>JBBMEF010027004.1:0-16742 GCA_037832685.1 Sicyos baderoa | reverse complement strand
ATGAAAAGACACAAACGCCCTTTATCATTAAATAATATAATAACTAATTCCTAAACTCCCAAGTTGGATCGTATCAGGTACCTTGGTAACCAAATGTAGTATAGTATTGTATTGTTAGACATCTTGTGAGAATAATCAAGGTGTGTGCAAGTTGGCTCTGCCGCTCATATACTCATAGATAAAAATAAGTATTACAAGCTCTTGGTGCAATCCAAAAGAATCACAATGTTTATGTCACACACGTGTAACGTGTTAGACATAGATTTGTTTGAACACATGTTCAAGTCCAACACGTGAAATTGCATGTCCCCTTTTTATAATACTGTTTTTTTTTCAAAAAATTCAAACATGTGGTGGACATGCCACCAACACATCATGGACACGCCATACAAAGACCCAAACCTTTCAAGTAGTCACCGACATAATGGTGTCATTGCAAAGGCGGTTGAGTAGAGATAGGGAAATCAAATGAAGGTGGGGGAGAGATGGAAGGAAAACACATTCAGCTGAATTCAATGCAATGGAACTCTAGAACTTGAAGAACTGACCTACCTTAGGAAATGTTTATTCAAAGAACTAAAGAAGCAAAGCGGCAGGGTGAGGGAAAGTAGAAAATGGGGGAGGGAAGTAGTTTTTTAATACAAAAAGTTACAATCTTTTTTGTAACTTCGATTTTGTGGCCTTTTATTTGGTACTTTGTGGCATGCTGGGCTTTTAATGGGGTTTTTTTAAAAAAAATATTTTAATAGTTAGTTAAAAAAGAATAAAGCATTCTAGGTTTGATCTTTTAACATTACCTAATGAAATGTCCTTGTCCGTGTCTATGCTTGTGCTTCTTAGGGTGTCGGTGCCCCATAGGAGCGTCCTATGGTGCTATCAACACAGGATATGGTTCAAAAAAGGGCTCCTTATCAAGCCCTCTGCCCTGTTGATGTCTCATAGAGAATTTGAGATTCTATCTCTCACCTATTTTTCCGTTGTCCTTTTGCCTACAGCTTCCAAAATTTCATGCTTGCAAGCATGAACTGTTCCACAACCTTCCCAGCCCAGCATTTTCAGTTTCACTTTCACCTCTACTATTCTTAAGAGGCATCTTTTCAGAAAGGAAAATAGGTTCTTTGCTAATTTAGTGAGGCTTTCATCAAGGAAATTTGGCCGGAGAGGACAGTAGCCATTGAACGTTCACAATTATGAGAACCCCTAAGAATCTGCGATGCCCTCTTCTTGGTTCGATGATAGTCTTACCATATTCTGGCTAACTTGATGACTTTTTTGTAACTCCAATTTCGTGGTCTTGGGTCTCATCCTCTTTTTTTAATATTTTATATATCAATGAAAATCTGTTACCTTTAAAAAAAAGAAGTAAAAGATAGCAAGTCTTTTGATTTTCCACGCACCTGTTGTGCATCGACGAGATATCTTTAGTGAAGATGTTAGGAAGAATGACCTTATCCATCCTCTGTTTTCTCTTTTAACCAATCTTCTCATACTTTTAGGATGGCTGCTAAAAAATTGTCTCTCTTCTTCTTCTTCTTTGTTGTATTTGACTTGGGAGAAACAAGAGGATCTTTGAAATGAGCTAATGCTTTCCTATGGGCTTGTGTGCTCAGTTTTGTAAGGGTTCCTTCGTTTTATTTTTTTATTGATATTAGGGGTGTTTACTAGTGATTAGCTACGGATATTAGATCCTTCTTTTTGTATTGTCATGCTTTTATTTCTTCCTTCATCTTAATAAGGGGGTTCTTACAGAAAAGAAAAAAAGGAATCAATTTGCAATCAGCTGTGAGGTGGAGCTCTTAGATGTATGTAATTTTCTCTAAATAATAGTATGTAGAATGTAGACATGAGTTGACCCTCTTGGTATTTTTTTCATTCTGATATTTTTTTACCTCCATCGATTTTCAGTTAAATTTTAAAGGTGATCCTCTTGGTATTTTTCATTTTTATATTTTCTTACCTTGATCAATTTTCAGTTAAATTTTAAAGTTGATCCTCTCGGTATTTTCATTTTGATTTTTTTTTTTACCTTGATCAAGTTTCAGGTAAATTTTATAGTTGATAATATGGATAATGGATGCATTTCTCAACATTTCTCATCATTTCTCATCATTTTTAAATTGTATTTTCTCTTCTTTTACTGTATGCCTCGTGGCTTGCAGGTTCCATTGATTCAATACTGGCAGCAACTTGGATCAACTTTGTCGAGTCATGATACATGTTTTACACAAACTGCCGATTCCTTATTCTTCATGCATGAGGGGCTACAGCAAGCTCGTGCACCTATATATGATGTTCCATCTGCTACTGAAATTCTACTTACAGGCACCTATGAGCGCCTACCAAAATGTGTAGAAGATATCAGTATTCAGGGAACACTGACCGAAGACCAACAAAAGAATGCGTTAAAGAAGTTGGAGATATTAGTACGGTCTAAGTTACTAGAAGTTTCACTTCCAAAAGAAATTTCTGAAGTAAAGGTTACTGATGGTACAGCACTGTTCCGCGTAGATGGAGAATTTAAGGTTTTAGTTACTCTCGGCTATAGAGGGCATTTATCATTGTGGAGAATACTGCATTTGGAGTTGCTAGTTGGAGAGAGAAGGGGACTTGTGAAATTGGAAGATTTGCACCGTTATGCTCTTGGAGATGATCTGGAACGTAGAATGGCTGCAGCTGAAAATCCATTCACTACATTATATTCAATTTTGCATGAACTTTGCATCTCACTTATTATGGACACTGTATTAAAACAAGTACATTCTCTTAGACTAGGAAGGTGGAGAGATGCTATTCGGTTTGAGGTCATATCTGATGGCACTACTGGTGGGTCCACGCAAGTGAACCAAGATGGAGAAACTGACTTATCTAGTCTTCGAACACCAGGGTTAAAAATCATGTATTGGTTGGATTTTGATAAAAACACCGGTAGTTCCGATCCGGGGTCATGTCCCTTCATAAAAATTGAACCTGGACCAGATATGCAGATAAAGTGTATCCACAACACGTTTGTCATAGATCCATTAACCAACAAGGAAGCAGAATTTTCTCTTGATCAAAGTTGCATTGATGTTGAAAAGTTGCTGTTGAGAGTTATATCTTGTAACAAATATACTCGGCTTCTTGAAATTAAAAAAGAATTGAAGAAAAATGTTCAAATTTGTCGAGCAGCAGATGATGTTGTTCTTCAGCACCATGTCGATGAGCCTGATGTTGGCCATAAAAAGGTTGTAAGATTAGATGATTTATTTTCTTCCTACTCCTATAACATTTTACCCTGGCTTGGGCAGGAAATGTTGAAAATTAAGCTGGTCTGTCTAGTATAGTTTACAGGATTGAAGGTTTGCATTCGGTTGTGCATAATATATATGTTTGTGGTTTTCGTTCTTTTACCACTGAGAAATTTTGTATTCTTTTATTTTTTATTCCCTTTTTTTTTATGAAGGCAGTCTTCAGAGGATATATGATCTCTTGAATGTTTGCAAAATAAATTGCTTCATAAGGCAGTTTCATTTTGTGGTATCAATTGCTAATTCTCGCATCCTTGATTTTATTCTATCCATTTTGCAAGTAAAATGGTATGCACATCTGCAAATCATGGTTATTTGCAATTAGGGAAGCGTGTTTACATAAGTAACATATAACAACACTTAACTAAGGTCCTTTTTCTTTACTTCTATTATAACGACTATTATTCTTTGCAGAAGGAAAAAATTCATGACCCCCCTGCATATGAGGGAGAAGAAATATTGCACGTGCGTGCTTATGGCTCATCATTTTTCACCCTTGGAATAAATACAAGGTATCCTTCTTTTTAAATAATATCAGGTATAAGAAGTAGTTGCTACATTATACTAGGAGTTAAGACAGTTTTTTCAATTATTTAGGGTTAAAATTTCACATCAAGCCAACTTCCATGAAATTGAGTATGGGTAAAGCAAATATCATCTTATCAATGAAAATGTTTTCGTTTCTTATAAAAAAAAGAGTATGGTAAAGCAATTTTTTAGAGCTCAAGTGGCATCAATGTATACCTAATGACCTAGAGCTCCTGGGTTCAAGTCTCCCCCACCACCAATCGTTGTAATCTAAAAAAAAAACTAATGGTCAATTTACCATTTGATAAATATTCTCTGAAATTTAACCATTATGGAATGACTTAGTGGTCAAGAGGGCTTTGGGAACTAAGATGTGAAAGGTTCAATCCATAATGGCCACCTACCTAGGAATTAATTTCTTACGGGTTTCCTTGATATCCAAATGTTGTTGGGCCAGGCAGTATGCCCCGTGACAATAGTCGAGGTGCGCGTAAGTTGACCTGGACAGTCACATGTATAAAAAAGAAAACTTTGAAATTTAGAATGAAATCATTATTTAAATAAATAAATAAAAACATGATGGTATATTATACTTTTCCATCAATAAGAGTAATTTCCCATGTGAGATGCTTGTCCTATATTTTGGAAAATTCTAAATTGAATTTATGAATCACAATTCCTTAAACTGATAATTTGTTTTTAATGCAATTAATGCTACCGTCAACCTATCTCACTGCTAAATAAAATTTGCATGCATTGCGGATATATGTGGATTTACTCAATGGAATAGGTAGAAGTAGAACAAAAAAAATTTGACTAATGATATTAAAAAGGAAGAAAAAAAAAAAAATATTAACTTGAGATTTCTGGTATAATCCGTAGATTATACAGCTATGATAACTTGCTAAATAGAGGAATATGATGAATAAACCTCTTTCCCAATTGCCATTGGAGGTTATTCAATGTGAAGAAGTAAGTTGTGCATCTCTTATTCTTTTTAATGTATTCAAATTAACGATTATGCAATTAAAGAGTTTTTTTTTTTTTTTTTGAAAACCGTGAAATCAAAGCTGCGCTCCCCTATACCCGGGGCACCACTGGCCCGTTCCTAGACTGTGGCACCGGGATACTTTGAAGGATATTCTAGTTTAAGCGTTTTTCAGCAGCCTCGAACCAGGGATCTCTCAAGGAAGCATGCCTTGAAGTCCTGAGCCTCAACTGCTGGGCTGTCCCTTGGGGACAAAAGTCTATTTTATTTAGTATAATTCTTTTATTTTTATAGTTATGATCTATGAAGCACGGACACTTCATTTAGGACGAAGTGTCGGTGTCGGACATCGACACGCCCGGACACGCGAATTGAAGTGTCCATTTTTTTAATTCTTTTTTTTTAATAATGGACACGGCAAGGACACGTCCAGGACACGCGAAGGACATGTTGACTGACTTTTTTTAATAAAAAAATAAGTTTTTTAACGAAATGTAAGGCCAATTTTATTTATTATATTAAGCCCACTTATAAACCCACGTTTTTCATATTTAAATAACAAAAAAGAAGAAGTTATACCTAATATAATATTGAACAAAGAAGAAAGTTCTCTAGCACTCTATACTATTATTTGTCGCCACCTCCAAGAACTTTCCGATTTTTATCTTCTTCAACTCTTTGTCAATCCTTCGATTTAAACAACATCGAGTATCTCTCCAAGTCGTGGGTACATCTTCATCCACATGGGAGTGACTTTCCAAACTAAACTTAATATAACATGTTATTATGTTAGTTATTATTTTATTCTAATTATTTGTGTATATATATATATATATATAATCGACGTATCCCAAACGTGTCCATGTCCTAGTTTTTTAATAATTGTAGACGTAAAGTATTGGAAGAGTTTGCTTGTCAAAATTCTTTTCTATGAATACAGTTATATTCTATAAATTGGTTGTTAAAATTGATTGAGAATTTGATCAATTCAACATAATAAAGAAACAGTTAAGCACTATCTAAATTGTTGACAGAATTATAAATGTCAATTAATTACTGCAAAACGGTTTTAAATGCAAATGATCATTGAAAAGACTTAGTACTCCAGAATGTTTCAGTTGAAAATTGCCTTTTTAATATATCAAAGATTTTAACGATCAAAACAAAATGAACGATAAAAAATATATCAAAGATTTAACCATTATGGGTTGACCTAGTGGTCAAGAAGATCTTGAGGAACTAAAAGGTTATCGGTTCAATCTATGATGTCCATCTATCTAGGAATTAATTTCCTACGAGTTTTCTTAGCATCCAAATGTTGTAGGGTGTGGGTTATATCCCATGAGAATAGTCAAGGTATGTGTAAGTTGGTCCATACACTCACATATATAAAAAATATATATATGTATCAAAGATTTCTTTCAGCTTATCTGTGTTTCTTACCTACGATTTTGTTTGCAGGAATGGACGTTTACTTCTTCAGTCTTCACACAATAAACTTGCACCCGTCTCTCTGACAGATTGTGAAGAAGCTTTAAATCAAGGAAGTATGACCGCAGCTGATGTTTTTATAAGATTGAGAAGCCGAAGTGTTCTTCATTTATTTGCATCTATTAGTAGGTTTTTGGGTCTTGAGGTATGGTTGTGTGCATACATGCTCTCTAAAGAAATAAATTTTGTGAACATTTTGATTGCTGCTGCTTATATATTTTTATGGGTACATAGAGCATGGGTTTTATATTAATAAAAATATAATATTAAACATTTGCAGGTATATGAAAATGGTTTTTCTTCAGTTCGATTGCCAAAGAACATTTCAAATGGTTCAGCCATGTTGCTGATGGGATTTCCAGATTGTGGGAATTCATACTTATTGCTGATGCAACTTGACAAGGATTTCAAGCCCCAGTTTAAATTGCTGGAGACAAAGGCAGACCCTTCTAGTAAAGCCCATGGTCTAAATGATCTAAACAATGTGATCCGTGTGAAGAAAATTGACGTTGATCAGATACAGATACTTGAAGACGAGCTGAACTTAAGTCTGCTTGACTGGGAAAAGCTGTTGCCTTCTTTACCAAACTCTGTCCGTAATCAAACTTCCGAACATGGTCATCTTTCTGATATTAGCCTTGATGGTGCTCTGCATATTTCTGGATATCCTCCATCCAGTTTTTCATCTGTTGTTGATGACGTGTTTGAGTTGGAGAAGGGACCTCCCCCTGTACCTGCTTTTTCTGTTTCGAATTTGTCACAATCTTTTAATTCATCTCCATCTCATTATGGTTCTCTGTCTAATATTCATAATGTAAAAGGAGTTCCTTCCCCCAAGTGGGAAGTGGGTATGCAGCCTTCCCAGGGTAATAGTGTTGCAAAAATCTCTAATATTCCCTCTCACAGCCATGGTTCCTTATATTCTTCTAGCAATTTGAAGGGACCTGCGCATTCCACATCCCTGGGTTCTATTTCTTCTGGTTCTGGAAGGGGTGCTGCAACAAGACAACTTTCAAATTCAAAATCTGAACAGGATTTAGCTTCCCTTAGATTCCCAAATCCTGTTGAGGTTAGTTCTTATACTGCATTGGACGACGATCATATGCCAACTGATACTTCAAAGGATGGGGTGTATGCAAATAGGTCATCTCGGCTATTGTCTCCACCTCAACATGGTGGTCGCCCTCGAATTTCTGGAAGCATAAAACCTAATGGATCCAGAAGTTCACCAACTGCAGCTCCAACCGGATCTTTAAGGCCTTCTCGATCTTGCTCCTCTGTTCCAACTCCCGTATGTAAGATACTTTCTCTGAGTTTCTATGGATTGGTTGACTGCATGTACTTTAACAATTGAAGCTCTGAACTTTAAAAAATTGGCATTTTACTTTCACTAACTTGAGAGATGTACTTTTTCAGCCCAGAATCAAGATTCTTGCTCTAGTCCCGTGTATGAAAGTGGTCTAAAAAATGATAGTTCTCGGAAGCGTACTGCTTCAGGTATACTGAACTTAATCCCGTCACTTAAAGGTATTGATGCATATAATGGACTGTCTAAGAGGAGGAAGGTTTTAGAATCAGACAGATTTAGTCCACCCTCATCACAGTTGCTTATTTCAAAAGAAATGGTCGCCAAAACTGAATACTGTTACGGTAACCTTATTGCTGAAGCTAACAAAGGCAGTGCACCTGCGAGTACATATTTCTCTGCTCTGCTTCATGTTATCAGGCACTGTTCACTATGCATCAAACATGCCAGACTTACCAGCCAGATGGATGCACTGGACATTCCTTATGTTGAAGAAGTTGGTCTAAGAAATGCATCTACAAATATATGGTTCCGGCTTCCATTTGCCAGAGATGATTCATGGCAACACATATGTTTGCGACTTGGAAGGCCTGGAACCATGTGCTGGGATGTTAAGATACATGACCAGCACTTTAGAGATTTGTGGGAGCTTCAGAAGAAAATCAGTACAGCTCCATGGGGTGCTGATGTTCGAATAGCAAATACATCCGACAAGGACTCCCACATTTGTTATGATCCAGAAGGTGTTGTTCTCAGTTATCAATCAGTAGAGGTAGATAGCATAGAGAAGTTGGTGGCAGATATACGAAGGCTCTCCAATGCAAGAATGTTTTCCATTGGGATGCGTAAACTGCTTGGGGTTAAAACAGATGAGAAGCCAGAAGAAAGTAATATGACCTCCGATGTTAAGCCACCGGTTATCAAAGGTGCACCTGACACAGTGGATAAGTTATCCGAACAGATGAGGAGGGCATTTAAAATTGAAGCAGTTGGGTTAATGAGCTTGTGGTTTAGTTTTGGTTCTGGTGTGCTGGCACGTTTTGTTGTAGAGTGGGAATCAGGTAAAGAGGGTTGCACTATGCATGTTTCTCCCGATCAACTTTGGCCTCACACGAAGGTTTGTTTAATGTCCCTCATCGTTATTTATTTTTTCTCATTCTTATCTAAGGATGTCTTTCATCGGGTATGAAATTGATAGAATCCAAAATGTACATTTTTTGAGTTCAACAACAATTGAGGGTGGGGGAATTCGAAGCCATGACTTCTTGGTCATGCTGGTTGAGCTATTGCTCTTGTTGGCTGGAGTTAAAAATACAAAACCAAGTTCAGTTACTTAACCCTTTTGTATTCTTGAGATATCTCTCCAGCCATAAGTTGGATGATATAATTAAATTTAGCTAACCTATCCACTTAAGCTTTTGAGTTGATCAGTGATTTAACATGATTTAACATGGTATCAAAGTAGCAATCATGTGTTTAAATCTCTGGTAAATCATTTCTTCCTCAATTAATATTATCAATCAGTCGAGTTTTTGGTGGGAGAGGGTTAAAGAAGCTGCTCGACTCACAGAAGAGAGGGTTAAAGAAGCTCCTCGACATGCATTTTCAAATTTATAAGCTCACAAGTGAGGTATAGGTTTGGTTGATATTATGAAATTTATTCGAACCTATCGGTTTAAGCTTTTGGGTTGATTAGTAATTTAACTTATTCAACACCCTAAATCACTCACCAAAATATTCCATACTTTTGAATCTTTGATTAGTAATTTAACTTCATTCAACATCCTTAATCACTCACCAAAATATTCCATACTTTCTTCATTCCCCATCCTCTATTTATAACCAAAATCTCTAACCAACTCCCTATAATTCCTATCAGAAACAGATGAAAGAAGTTTTCCTGAGTTATTAGGAGTCAGGAGATAGGTTCAAAAAAATTCCTATATATTGTCTGTTTTTTTAACATGCTAATTTGTATATATTTCTGGTGTGTACAGTTTTTAGAAGACTTCATAAATGGAGCTGAAGTTGCATCACTTTTGGATTGCATTCGTCTCACTGCTGGACCACTACATGCTCTAGCAGCTGCAACCCGACCTGCTCGAGCTGGTCCTGTTTCGACACTTCCTGGCATAGCTGCAGCTCTCTCATCCCTTCCAAAACAAGGAGGATATGCACCAACTCAGAGTGTTTTACCTAGCAGTTCAGGCACAAACACTGGCCAAGTTACAAATGGTTCAGTGGGGAGCACTGTTTCTTCAAATATTGCTGGCCCTCTTGCTAATCATAGCCTTCATGGAGCTGCAATGTTAGCTGCTGCTGGGCGTGGTGGGCCTGGAATTGCTCCTAGTTCATTGTTGCCAATAGATGTTTCTGTTGTGTTGCGTGGTCCATATTGGATAAGAATAATATATCGAAAACAATTTTCAGTTGATATGCGCTGCTTTGCAGGAGATCAGGTGTGGTTGCAACCAGCAACACCTGCCAAGGTCAACCCTTCAATTGGAGGATCATTACCTTGCCCACAGTTCCGACCATTTATTATGGAGCATGTTGCCCAAGAGTTAAATGGTTTAGAGCCAAACTTCCCAGGTGTTCAACAAACTGTTGGATTGTCAACCCCAAACAATCAGAATCCAAATTCGAGTTCACAGATGACAGCCGCAAATGGAAATAGACCTAGTCTTCCTGGTTCTCCTGCAATGTCTAGGGCAGGAAATCAGGTCGCTAACATTAATCGTGTAGGAAATGCTCTGCCTGGATCTTCAAATTTGACTACTATGAGCTCAGGATTGCCATTACGGAGATCACCCGGAACAGGTGTTCCTGCACACATGAGAGGTGAATTTAACACAGCTATTATTGGACTTGGGGATGATGGGGGGTATGGAGGAGGTTGGGTTCCTCTTGTTGCTCTTAAGAAAGTTTTGAGAGGTATTCTCAAGTACCTTGGAGTTCTTTGGCTGTTTGCCCAGCTTCCAGAACTTCTCAAAGAGATACTAGGTTCAATTTTGAGGGACAATGAAGGTGCATTGCTGAATTTGGACCCGGAACAGCCTGCCTTGCGTTTTTTCGTGGGGTAAGTGTGTTGCAGTCTCGATCCTATTTGTTTGGTTTTACAATTGTCTTGTAGAGAAGTTAGCAATCCTATTCACTTGCATCATCTTTTTTTTTTTAATTATTATTTGATATCAATATTGGAGGTATATCTTTGAAACAAGCAAGTGCAGTATATTTATGTCATGTCGCGTTTCAGTTATCTGCAAATTCAACGTCAAGAACGTGAAGAAATTTTTTTCATTTCTTTTTCTTTTTCTTTTCCTTTTGTAATTGATGGCATGAAATTATAGATGGATTGTCTATACTTTTTGCGATTTTGAGTACATGTGATTTTCCACATCTACCTTCAAAGAGTCTGGAAGGAAAGTTCCTTCTGGCTCACAAAGAGTTTTGTTGAAGCTTAGATTGTTGGTTGCCAACTTGATGATGGAGAAGAGAGGATGGAAGTTTCCATTTATGGATAAATTCACCCCTCCACTCTCAAATCCTTCCATGTGGGTTTTATAATTCTATTGGATTGGTGTTTCTTTCCCCTCTTATTCGAGCCACGGCAATTTTCCTTTAAAAAATATAACTTTCCATGTGGAAGAACGAGAAGCAAGATTTCACTATGTCAGGGTTTTTATTTATTTATTTATTATGTCCTTGTATTTGTTCTCATTTCTACTCAATGAAAGCTTGTATCTCTATTCAATTTTGCATTTCTAATAATATCATTGCCGATATGTTTGACCTACACATTGAGTTTTCATCCAATTACATATTTTATGCAGGGGATACGTATTTGCAGTAAGTGTTCACAGAGTTCAACTGCTTCTCCAAGTGCTTAGCGTGAAGCGTTTCCATAATCAACAGCAACAGCAAAACTCCTCCACAGCACAA
Source organism: Sicyos baderoa (assembly GCA_037832685.1). Lineage (NCBI taxonomy): Eukaryota > Viridiplantae > Streptophyta > Magnoliopsida > Cucurbitales > Cucurbitaceae > Sicyos > Sicyos baderoa. The sequence continues at coordinate 5,200 of JBBMEF010027004.1, read as the reverse complement.
GAAGAGTTGACACAATCAGAAATTGGTGAAATATGTGATTATTTTAGCCGTCGCGTTGCATCAGAGCCGTATGATGCTTCACGCGTTGCATCTTTCATTACTCTTCTTACCTTGCCAATATCAGTTTTAAGGGAATTTTTGAAATTGATAGCATGGAAAAAGGGAGTGGCCCAGGCACAGGGCGGAGATATTGCTCCTGCACAAAAACCCCGTATCGAATTGTGTCTTGAAAATCATTCCGGGTTGAGTACAGATGAGAACTCCGAAAGGTCGACATCCAAAAGCAATATCCATTATGATCGACAACACAACTCTGTTGATTTTGCTCTGACAGTTGTACTTGATCCTGTTCATATACCTCACATGAATGCAGCTGGTGGTGCTGCTTGGTTGCCATACTGTGTCTCAGTGAGGTTGAGATATTCCTTTGGTGAAAGCCCTGTTGTCACTTTTCTAGGTATGGAAGGAAGCCATGGGGGCCGAGCATGCTGGTTATGCGTCGATGACTGGAAAATATGTAAACAGAGGGTGGCTCAAACTGTTGAAGTGAGTGGAAATTCAACCGGAGATGCTAGCCAAGGAAGGTTGAGGCTTGTAGCAGACAATGTCCAAAGGTCATTACATGTGTGCCTTCAAGGATTGAGAGAGGGTAGTGAAATAGCCGCAATTGCAGCTTCAACGTCGTGACGGGCAAAAGTATGCCCCGGCGCTCATTCGTTAAGTTGATCGATATGTGAGAATCGGTAGGCAAAACATTATCATTGCATGTGCCTTTTCCATTTGCGAGTTCTGAAATCTTTGTTCGTAGAAGCACGTTATGACGGGGAAAGGAAGTTTATCGCGTCGACAACGATAAAATTGTGGTATAAAGTAGGAGGAACTTCCTACATTGGATTTCATTGTAGATTTGTCACACATCTGGGGCAAGTTTTAGACTAATTAGCTGATTTAGAATTTCAGATTGATTGATGGGTGCTGCTATAGTTTTAATATGATCCAGATAAAATCATGATATTAGGGTTATAATATGTTTTAATGTCAGCCCACTGTAACACATTGGAAATTCATATTTTTGGCCCTGATTTTGTAGATATCTCATCAATCAGGGAGCTGTTCTGTACATTGATTCTGCTACACTCTTGTACACCTTCATATCCACTCTGCCTCATTTTTTTAATCACTAAAAGTTATGGAAGATGCCATTAGCTCTTCTTCCCCTTTTCCTTTGTCAATTCTCTCTTAATGGTAGTTAAGAACAATAAGTTCATGATTAAAATTTGAAACTTATCTAGCTTAACTTATTACCAATCAATTTTTACATCTTTAAATGGAAATAGTATACCTAAATCTGTGAAAAATATGTCTAAATTGAAGACTGCACAATTCATAATGGCACTTGCTAAAAAAATAATATTTTACAATCTTTTTAAATATCCAAATGCTATATAAAATCAGCTAAGAGGTGAAAAACACTTAAATAGTAGGATTGAATATATATTAGGGTGAAGTTTTTTATATAAACCTAAGAACAGGTTCCCAATTTTTTTTTTTTTAGTCGGAACATCACTAGTCCATCTCTAGGCGTGGCACCGAGATACTTTATAAAGGGTATTCTCGTTTAAACTCTTTCCTGCTGTCTAGAACCAAAGATTTCTCAAGCATACTTTGAAATCCTTAGCCTCAACCACTAGGTTGCCTCTTGGACTAAACGAGGTCGGGGACAAAGAATGCATTCTACATCTTCGTTTTCCTGTTTCTCAAATTCCGCCACGCCCAATGGACATCTCTAAACCCATATTTCTTTTAAATACTTGTTGAAATCTCCACTTTTTCGATATGGAACAATCGTGCTAACTAAAACTATTTTTTTTATTTAGTTTTGAAAATATTCATCGGAGTAAAATGGTGAGCTTAGAGTTGGACACATAATACCTGTATTAGCTCATTATTATTTTAAAATGTACGAGAGAGCACCATTTAAAAATTGATAATTACCCTGTTTCATTCCAAATAATTGCGTGGTATATGAGAGGCCACAAAACTAACAGCATCAATGATCAATCACAATGTTGTTAGAATAAGAGGTAAGAATCTTTTGCATCAATTACCAGAACTGAAGCTCATTTTCAACTCATGAGATAAAAAATAATTCATCCAACAATACAAGGGCCATTCCAAACCTCGCCTTGTCTACTGCTCTCCATTGGCTTGGACACCACAAATCCGCTTTTGCAGGTGCTCTAAGCTAGCCACTCGCTGCAGAGACTCCGATCTTCCGATCTTGTTCCCCGATATGGCTGGCGGTACCAGAGATGAAGAACTATGCTGCCCACTGTCTACATGTGAAATGTCAGCCAATCCATTGTTGACTCCCATGTCGTGCACGCTCATGGGTTTAGATGCAGGTTGATATCGGCGATGACATGGATCATCTTGCAAAGGAACAGCAGCATCTGTTGATGTATCGGAAGGGCTACCATCGAACGAAGAGATGCCAATGGAGGAAATCTCTGATATGGTGTGTAACATTGGGTTACCGGTAACTCGCTTGACAGTCTCCTCAGCCATCTTTACCTGCCAAGATGGAAATAATACTCTGCATTTCGTGTTTAACCAAGATGAAATCTTCAGCAATTCGTTAGTTTACATATTGAACACTTTTTTTGTTCATATTGCATTTTTAAGAACTCAAACTTCTAAAATGGATCCAGTTCAAGTAAGGTCATAAAAGTGTTTTGCATTTTTAACAAAGCATGTGAGCTTAAGCTTCTAATGCAGTAGAAGAACTAGCAACCAATGGATTGTTCATTGTACCTTTGCTCTTAATGTTTCAATGTTTGCTTTTAGAACCCGGTTATCGACATTGGCTTCATTGTACTTTTGGTTTATGTCGGCGAGGCGCTTCAACAAGGTAGAATTTTCAACTCGTAACTGTGCAACCTTGGTTTAAGAAAAGAAAATGAACCAGTGTATGTTTAGTAGCAGATTGTAAAAGAGGTAACAGAGGCACTGGACAAAGAGTTGTAGTCACAACAAAAGAAACACCTGTGTCTCGAGATCGGTTAAATGTGCTTGTTTTCTTCTCCTTGATCGTCGAGCCGATTCTCTGTTTGAAAGCATTCTGAAAACAGTGCCCAACAACAAGAGAGGCAGTTAATCAGAAATAAAATTTGTGTAGTGTTGTTGAAGATAAAATAGGATCAATAACTCCATAACTAATTTGCTATATGTTCTAATCTCAATTGTCAATAAACTATCATGGGCCTGGTCACCATTGGGTTTATCCATCAAATTTCTTACAGGTTTCCTTGACAACTAAATATCGTAGAATTAGACGTTTTGTGTCTAAAAATAGTCGGACCCGGACACTCACATATATATATTAAAAAAAAATCTTAATTGTCAATAGGCTAAACTATAGAAAATACCCTCAACTTTATAATTTGTTTCAAATATACCCTAAACTTTTAAATTAATACTCTTAAATTTTAAAAATAAGTTAAAGAATACTCTTAAGTCTTATCATTAGTATATGGACACAATCATTAGCACCTACGTTGTTTTAAAAATAATCCTGAACTAAGTAAAAAAAATGTCTTTACAATTAGTATATGGACAAAACCCAACTACTTCCCTCTTCCATTTTATCTTTCCTGATCTACTCTTAATATTCCCTTATTTTTCCTCTTTTTTTCCTTTTTTGTTTTGTTCAATATCACTTACTTTCTTTTTCCATTTTCAATCTCGAAGCTTCCCGTGTTTCTCCTATCTTCTTAAGCATGCAGCATGCTCAAACATAAATATAAGAAATTTCATTATTTCAACGCCCAAATAGTCAATATCTTTTAAGTTATATTTGTTGGGAAAGAATCAATTTGAAAACAACTCATGAATTATCTCATTTTTCCCCATTGTGCAATTCTTAACTGACCACAGCAAATAGACTAATTTGAACTTCAAAAACGATTAATAAAAGGATAAGTCTTGGATGCACTCTGGATTGCACTCATATTTTTGCATCCGAAAAAGAAAACTCAAAAATTGAGAACACTAAAAATTACAGTACTTGCATCCCTAAATTAGTACTTAGCAGATGGTTACCTCCTTACACGCTTTACATCAGCAGGGTCCTTACTCTCAGTTGTCTCAGCTTCTCCCTCGATCTCCTCATCATCTGACTGATCTCTTGATGATCCACTGGTAGCCGACCGAGCTCGGACCTCAGATATTTTTGGCACCATGGGTGTGGAGGAAGTTAATCCATGGACTCCATTTATATCCTTATCTGACGACGTTAATGAGGTATTCCCAGCTCCTATACTAGAAGCTATGGAAGGGAGAGATATGGATAAAAATTAAAATCTCGAATTCAGCAGTTCATTTAACTAATCACCCGATGATGAGAGAGCTAAAAGACATTGATAATACATATAAACTACTCCTAAAGGGAAACAAATCTAATTAAATCTCACATTATTTGTGAGAAACGAAAATACATGTGCAGTAATCCGAACCTTTAGGAGCCTGAATTCCCATCGTACTAGATGCTTGTGAACCACAGTCAGCTGAGGTAGACGAAGTTGGAGTCTTTGTAAAAGATCCCTGTTTATACAGATTAATTAATATGAAAGCAAGGTATTACTACATTCTGTGAATAGCTAAGCCACGAGTTGACCATTGTAAAAATTACATACACCAAATAGAGAAGAAATAAGTGGAAGAAAGAGATAATTTTTCTACTTACAGAGCAAATATTACATATTACTCCTTCAGACAGGTAGTTTTCTACTGTCCAATGGCTAATAATACTTGTTTTTCATCTTCTTCCTGTTTTTTTTTTTATATCCGTGGCTGTAAGAGCCAGCTTCCGCGCACCTCGACTAGTGTCATGAGACATACCGCTTAACCCTACAACATTTAGATGCCAAGAAAACCCGTAGAAAATTAATTCCTAGGTATGTGGCCACCATGGATTAAACCTATAATCTTATGCACCACAAGGCCCTCTTTGACCAATTGAGCAACTTCATGCTAAGAAGCACGGACACGGACACGGGACACGAGATACGATACGACACGACACGACGACACGCCAATTTTTAAAAAACTAGGACACGGACACATTTGGGACACGTCGATTATATATATATATATATATATATATATATATATACAAATAATTAGAATAAAATAATAACTA
>JBBMEF010026983.1:0-16749 GCA_037832685.1 Sicyos baderoa | reverse complement strand
GGGTTTTTTTTTTTTTTTTTTTTTTTTTTTTTTTTTTTTTTTTTTTTTTTTTTTTTTTTTAAATTTTCCTTTCAATTATAAGTTTTGAAGATGACATAGAAATCCAATTGGCTCTGCAACTGAAATTGTAGGAGAATAAATAATGTTTATACTCTTAATAGTTATGGAACACAAATAATTAGTTGAAATTAGTTTGAGGAGTTAAAAATGAGTTAGTTTGAGAAGTTAGAAATGAATGATTAGAAATGTGTGGTTAGAATTGAGGTTAGTTTTAAATAAATGAGTAAAAATAAATGGTTAGAAATTATAAGTTATTTTTAAAAATAAAAATGAATGATTAGAAATGATGAGAAATATTGAATAGCAAAAATGAAAAATTATTTTGAGTAGTTAAAAAAAAATTGTTTATATAATTTTTTAAAAATGAGTTAATAATTTTTCAATCTAAATCTTCGTAATGGTTTACATTTTCTTTTAAGAAATTATCTTTTATTGGGTTTTAACTATTTTGTTAATAGTTCCAACTAAAATCTAAATCATATCAAGAAAAACGTTAAAATATTACTTTTCTTTTTAATACTTGTCTGAAAGTTAAAATAAATAAATAAACAAATAAAAGAAATAGAACATTTAAACATTTAATCTTTTGATTATCTATTTATTATTGTATTTTTTTTTTTTTTTGTCAATTGAGCTATATTTTTATTTTTATTATTTTTCTTTTTGAAAATATGTAAGGTGGAGAATCAAATATTTAACTTCGAAATCATTTATACAAGGTATTGATTAAATTAGTCAGATTTTATTAACTATGTTCTTATTAACCTACCTACTTGTAACATAAAGTGAATAAAAGTTCATAAAGTTAAGTTTTTTTTTTTAATATAATAAATTTATGTTAATTTAATACAATTTATTAAAATGGTTTTTTTTTTTTTTTTTTTTTTTTTTTTTTTCCTTTTAAAAATAGAATGTATGCAGTAAAATAAATATTAAATTATAAGCTGCTATAACTTATTAGAATTTTAATTTAGTTCTTATGTTTTAGTTTGAGTTTCGATTTGATATCTATACTTCCATTAAATATCATCAAATTATTATTATTTTTTTAAAATTCTTTCATTTTTTTTTTCTAAATATACATTCTGTTTTACTTAGCCCTAAATACTATACAACTAACTAACAAAAATTTAAGTCAATCATAGGGACCAACTTGGAAAATTTGAAATCTTAAAGAAACTAAGTTGAAACTTCTAAAGCAATGGCTTGTCAAAAAAAAAGAAAAAAAAAGAAAAAAAAGAAAAAAAAGAAAAAAAATCTAAAGCAATAAAGATAAATTGAAGCTAATGCAAAAGTTATAAGAATCATAATTTGATCTAAGAAAACGTTTTACATTTAAAAACCGTCAACCTTAAACATCATTAAATTAATTATAATGATAGCTTCTTTTCTTAAAGAAGGTTCATCCTCTTTACTTTGTTTGAATTTAAAAAAGATTTAGAAACAAAAATAAAAAGAAGAATAAATTAAATTAAGATGGCAAACCATATTTTATTTACGACAAATAATTTATTTATTATTATTATTTAATTAAACAATGTTTTGTTCGGAGATTTTGAAGAAGTATCCTTTTTAATTACTAGGTCGTATATGATTTCATTATGTATTTTATATAAAGAAAAATAGAGAAAAAAAAAAGTGCACAAAAAGTTTGTAGTTTAATTTTATTGGGATGAAAATATAAAATATGAAGTGGGTTTTTCATGTATTAAAAGATTAAAGGAAAATAGTTACTATTTCCATTTCAGCCAAATTACAAACCAAAGTAACTACATTTAATCACTTTCAATGTAATTTCAAGTAGGACCTAAATTTGTTTGAAAAAAAAATGTGAAGAAAAAAGTTTGAAGGAATACAAAATCAAACCAAATTATTTGAATCTCTTAACACCTAATTGAACAAATTCCCATTTTCAAGAAAAAAAAAAAAAACTAATTCCCAACTAAAAATATTCTATTGTTCAATATTTTGTGTTTCAAAATATATTAATAGAATGAAATCACACCCATCAAATTAAACATGGCAACGAGATTATATTACAAATTTTCATGACAACAAAAATATAGATCAACCGATGTTGAAGTGCATCACTACTAAACAAGAAAATTATTGACAATTAATCATTTTGTATCAAAATTGATCACTAAATCCATTAGGATGAGTCAATTTTCAACTTACATAACTCAAATATACATGACACAATTTGATATTACAATTTTTTTGCTTCAACATGATTAAAAAAAAATTATTAACAAAGTCGGCAAATAATCAAATAGCAGTCAAGATTGTCTTCTTGTTCATAACAAATATTTCTATAATATTTATATTTACAATATATTAGTGAACCCAATGACTCAACCCAATCCAAAAATATAAAGGTTGAATTGTAGTTGAGTCGAGAAAGAGCCGTCAAAGTGTTAGTAGAGTCGACAAATAATCAAATAATAGTCAAGATTGAAACGACAATGACAAGAAATAAGAAATGTGTTTGACAAAAGGATTAAGTTGAGTCCATTCTAATTCTCACGCAGGCTTCCCTTAAAGTGCCGCTATAATTCTTAAACTCTACTACTACTCTAGGTTTTGTTTACTCTAAAAAACACATTATACATCCCAAAAAAAAAAAAAAAAAAAAAACCCAATTTCCAAAACATCTTGAGTTGTTGACCCCATTGTTTCCATTTTCTTCACAAATCTATTCCCACTGACTTTTCAATTCATCTCATCACATTACCCATCTCTTCAAATCTAAAATAAAAAACAAAAAACAAAACTTTATAATCAAACAGCATCAAATTAGCATTTCATTATTAAGATTGAAGAACAATAGAAAAATTTTGATTGTGTTTTCTTTTTGTTTGTTGGTTTTGATGCTATATAAGTTAGGTGTCATTTTCTTTGGGGCTATTTAGATAGAGGGGTTGTACAACAATCAATTGCCGATATAATTTTATGTCGGATAGAAGTTAGGGGCATCTAGGCAATAAATATTGAGAGAGTCAAATATTACTTGAAATTTATAATAATGATGACTTTTATATAAAATAATATTAAAAGAAATTTAGGGGGCAATAAATATGTCTAAAAAAATATAAGTACAACATAAATCTATTTATATACATAAAATGCACAAATTTCAAATTTTTTGGGGTCTTGGCTTCCACTAGTCTCTTAAGAGATCTACCTATGGTAGAAGGGATCACTCTTATCCATACCAAACAAAAATTTTCATACTATAACCCCTCATAATTCTTTATATCAAACAAGTGATTTTGCCATAACCATGTTTTATATCGAGCAAGTTTAAGTTTTGTACTCCGCTTCTTTTGAAAACAATAATGATCTACACGGGAATAATAGATAAAATCTATTTATTATAAAGTAACACCATTTAGCACCACAAATTTATAAACACCAGCATTTGCTCATTTGCCTACTAATCGATGAGCTTTTGGTCTTTTGGTTTTGGTATGAAATGATTAGAGGGCAGATGTGGAATTAATGGCATTAAGGACCAAGATCATTTGAATGAATGCCCTTATCTCAAGGGTGTAAGATAGCAACCCATTTGGTTTTAGGCCAAAACCCAACTAAAAAAGCCTCAAGATTTGGAGATTGAAAGGGATTGAGACTCCAATATTTGGGGTTTTGATTCATTAATTTTTGACCCTTTGGATTCTCAACTTTACTTTGTTGTTGTTGTTGTTGTTGTTCATGTTCTTATGATGATTGGCCCTGGTCTTGTTCCCTTCTTTTTCACTGTGTGTTGGTTTCCTCTATTGCAAACCAAGCTTCCTTTCCAGCTTGCAGACAGCCCCCTTTGTACTTCAAGCTTTGCCTTACAATACCCACCAACCATTTTCATCTAACTTTCTCTTTTTTCCCTTTTCTACCCCTTTAAATCCTCTCCCCTCTTCTTCTCCCAAGCCCTTTCATTTTTGTTTTCTTCTATTTGCCCCACTTTCCCCACTTCTTAATTGCTCCTTCATCTTTTTTGGGGCTTTGGATTTGTTGGGGTTTTGTTCATTTTGGATTCTATCCCAGCTTCCATGCTTTTTGGGTCTCTGTTGGTTGAGCTCGATTCGATTTGTTGGGGCAAATGCAAATCTGGGTCTACTTTTGATTTCTATATGAGGTATGTATGTGATGTTTTCCTTGTTCTTTAAATGTTTCTTACATTGTGGGGTTTTGTGTGTTTGTTGCTTGAACTTGTTGATTGGTTGTTTGAGAAATTGGAATTCTGAATTGTTTCTTGGGGTTTTGTTTTTTTTAAGGTTTTTGTTAAATCCCTTTTGTTGTTTCATTTTGAGCTCAATTGGGCAAGGATTGATGTGGATGAAATTATTTTCAAGCAAAAGAAATCCATATAGATGGATTTGTAACGATGCTTGTAAAGATCTCTGTGAGACGTGGGATATAATGGCTTTTTGCTTTGTTTTTCTTCTGTATTCTCATTCTTGTCAATGGCTCTTATGTTTGAAAAAAATACTGATTTTTACTTGGGGTTCTCTATTGCCAGGTCCTTAATCCTTATCTCATAGCTGAATTTTCAGATGGGTATGTGTTGAAATTTTGTAAGAGCCATTGAACTTGAAGTTCCTTTGCTTGGAATTTCAGTGTTCAGTGGATCGGATATGGCGTCTGGAAGTCCATTGAATGATCATTTATCAAAGAAGACTTCATTTTGGGGCTTGTCTTTGTGGGTTTTGATCTGCATTTGTATTGGTGCATTTATAGTTTTGATTCTTGGTTTGTTATCTATGTGGATTTTGTTTCATAAAAAATCTAAAAGATCCATGGAAAAATTCCCCATTTCCCAAATACCTAATTTTTCAAAAGATATCAGGATAGACCATGTTGGGGCTCAAACTCACCATGATCACCCCGAAAATAGACTACTTTCGATTGATGTCGAAAGGAATGATGAAAAATCTGAAGTTATTACTGTGACAAAATCAAGTGAACCTGATAACAATAGCCAAGGCGATCAACATGAAAAAGCTGGCAGTTCACAATCAGGGGAAGAAGGAAGCTCTGGAAATGCTCGGAAGCAGGCTTCGAGAACGCATGGAGGATATGGAGGCATTGTGCCACCATCTCCTCTCGTTGGCTTGCCAGAAGTTTCGCATCTCGGGTGGGGTCACTGGTTCACTCTCAGGGATCTAGAGCTTGCAACTAATCGTTTTTCTTCCGTTAATATTCTTGGAGAGGGGGGATATGGTGTTGTTTATAAGGGAAGACTCATCAATGGCACTGAGGTTGCGGTGAAAAAACTTCTCAATAATCTGTAAGGATTTACTGTTTAAAGAACCATGTTGTTCTATTCTAATATAGTGCTTTTGGAAATCTTGTTTTATGATTTGAAATTTTGAAATGCATTTAGGGGTCAGGCAGAGAAAGAATTTAGAGTTGAAGTGGAGGCTATTGGCCATGTTCGGCATAAGAATCTCGTCCGACTGCTTGGATATTGCATAGAAGGAGTTCATAGGTAAGACCAAAGATCTCATCAACTAATTCTGTCTCCATAAGGAAATCTTTTGGGGATTGTTTAGTTGTGTATGTTCTCTTTCATTGTCTTTGTTTCTAAATATCTCAAGGCCATGTTAAATTGCATTTACCTGTTTTCTTCATGTAGGATGCTAGTATATGAATATGTAAACAATGGTAATCTAGAACAGTGGCTACATGGAACCATGTGCCAACATGCCACGTTTACCTGGGAGGCTCGTATGAAGGTGCTTCTTGGAACTGCTAAGGCGTAAGTCTTTAAAATATAGCGCTTCGATTGCTAGAATTGTTCGTATGGTGTTATAAGTTTTGAATCGACTATTCTCAATGTGGGCTTAGTACATTAGGAACTAACCTACATATGACAATAAGAACATAGCCAACAATTAGCTCAAAGGCTTAATTAACAGAATGCCAATGTATTAACTTTATGCAGGCTGGCATATTTACATGAAGCAATTGAGCCAAAAGTTGTTCACAGGGATATAAAATCAAGCAACATATTGATTGATGACGAGTTCAATGCCAAAGTTTCTGATTTCGGATTGGCCAAACTTTTGGGCTCGGGGGAGAGCCACATCACAACTAGAGTTATGGGAACGTTTGGGTACGATTGTTCAATTTATTGGGAGAGTACCATCTCATTTCATATAAAGAGCCTTAATCGAAACTTATCTTTGTAAAATTTCAGGTATGTGGCCCCAGAATATGCGAATACGGGCTTGTTGAACGAAAAGAGTGACATTTATAGCTTCGGCGTTCTCTTGCTAGAAGCAATTACAGGGAGGGATCCTGTGGATTATGCCCGTCCTTCTAATGAGGTATCTACCATTAGATCGTTTTTTTACCTAAGTGTCATCTTGGCGATATAATTAGATGATTTAACATGATTCAACATAGTATCAAAGTAGGAGGTCCTTTGAAATTAATATTAATTTTCACTTGATGGTCAATTTTTAATTTCCAAGCCCATGAGTGAGGGGAGTGTTAATTGATGTCATGTAACTAAATTCATCCGATCCATCAATTCAAGCTTTTAGGGTTGATTGATAATTTAACATGATGATTCAACTGTTCTTGTTAATATGCAAACTTTGTTCATCTTTGCTAGAATTTATGATACATATTTGAATGTTTGTTAGGTTAATCTTGTTGAGTGGCTAAAGATGATGGTAGCAACAAGGAAAGCAGAGGAAGTTGTGGACATGAACCTTGAGGTTAAGCCTACAACTCGTGCTTTAAAACGTACCCTTCTTGTTGCACTTAGATGTATTGATCCAGACTCGATCAAGAGACCCAAGATGAGTCAAGTTGTAAGGATGCTTGAAGCCGACGAATTTCCACTGCACGAGGTACCGAAATCAATATCTTGTTCTGTGACTGCATCATTGTTTATTGTTCACTCTAATTTGTCTAACTTTCAAGCATTTCACTGATATTAGTTGGTTGGATCTACAATGATGATTTTCTATACAAAAACATGCTTCCATTTTAAGCATCACTTCTTAGTTAATTTTACTAAATGCAAATTAATCTTGCCTGTTGCATTGTCCAGCATTTGTTCAAGTTTCTCTGATTTCACCATTTAAGAATTTTGCAGTTTTTTTTTTTTTTTTTTTTGGTTAAGAACCTTTCATTGATTCATGAAAATTACAATATAGATATATAATGGAGATCAAATAATGGATCTCCAATGATATCAAATTTTGCAGTTATCTAACATGGAGAATATTGTAGGACATTGGCTATTAAATTTTTGTGCAAGCGCACTTAAGTCGACTGTGACCTAATTTTTAGACTCTTCTGTTGGAACTTGTTAGATGCATATAGCATCATATCTTTAAGGTGGTCCTGCTTTGGCATTGTTGATTTTTTTTTTATTTATTATTATTAATATTTGAGTGTCGGGGCCAACTTATGTACCCCTCAATTATTCTCACGGGACATGCCTAGCCCTACAGTTTTTAATTGTCAAGAAAACTCGTAAGAAATTTAATCTTAGATATATGATCACCATGAATTGAATCCATAACTTTTTAGTTCTTTGATATCCTCCTTAACTACTAAGCCAAACACATGATGGTTCATCGCTAACTCATCAAACTTTCTTAGCTACTAGTCAAAACACTTAAAATGTGGGTCAAGTCATTCAAGTTTACATGAATGTGTTCTTATAGTACTATATAATCTGGATACCAAACTTTCTTAGCTACCGAAAAGGTGGGTGACGTGTAGACTTGGTTGAAATCCAATTCAATTTCACCGTCACAGGTTCGATCCTGAAAATTAGTCTTTGGCTCTCATCTCATTTTAGAGCAGTTGTAGCCTCTATGTAGGGTTTGTTGTTCCCCTCCCCAACTTGTACTCAAAATATACCCAATTGTAGATTTATCACAGTATCATACTGCACTCATCACCACACTAAACTGCTTTCCAAGCCAAATCGCTTTAGCAGCGAGGCATTTGAGATGTTGACATACAACATTGCAGGATAGAAGAAACCGAAAAAGCCGATCGACAAGCTTGGAGATGGAGTCGATGAAAGAAATGGAGACGGGTGGGGCATCGGAGACAAGCCATGGATAGAACTGACAAACGCATGAGGATAGTAAATGATTGCACCTCCATGCTCATGTCTACAAATTCAAAAGCTGTTTTTGGAATGAATGGGGGTGTAGCCTTCTGGTGTTTGCTCATTTCAGGGGTGTGTATTTTACTTAATGAAGAGTGATGAAAAGGGAAATGGCCCAACAGGACCATTTTTATCACACAAAAGACAAAAGGGTTTTGAAGAGAAAGTGAAAGAGAAAGAGAAAGAGAGAGAGATTGTACAGGCTTGTCTTAAGGACCACCGGACATGGCCGACCTGGATTGCCTTTAATTTACATCATCATTCTAATTTCTTCTTCTTCTTTTCTCCTTTTTTGAGCATTTCCTTGATTGTTGTTCTTTGCATGGAGACCAACTCCTTAGTTCTACTCTGCTTGGTTTTCATTTTCATTTCCATTTTTTAATATCATTTATTACGCATCGTTGACTACACATTGAAAAAGTAACGAGACTGTCCCTAAGGGGTGGTACAGTGGTTGAAGACTTGGACTTTTAAGGTATGCTCCCCTCAAGATCCTAGGTTCGAGACTCACCTGTGATATTACTCATTCGATGTCTCCTGGTACCTGACCTAGGAACCACTTTGTTTTGAAAAAAAAGAAGAAAAAATAACTAGACTTTCAAGTATTTATAAGATGGGTGAGATAGTTTTATGATGGAATCTCATACGATCTGATTTGGTGGTAAAGTCCATCAAACTCTATCAGGTGGGTATTTGGTCTAAAAAAATGAGATTGAGATATGATTCAAGATTGATTCATTCAAAAGTAGCACCATCTTGAAGGAGTATGTTGAAAGTTTTACATTGAAGTAACTAATATACATTCCCCTCGTTGCTTGTTTTCTAGCGTAGCGAAAGCGTTGATGTTTTTTTAACGCTCGAGGATGAGGGAAACCTGTTGTTGTTGCGAAATGGAGAAATGTAGGGAGAAATGAGTGAAAAAGTAGAGAAAGAAGAAGACATGTGAATTTCTAGTAATACAAGATGATGATGAAAGGAATGGAAGGTTGTTTGATTGATTAGTAAAAGTGAAGCGATGCCTTTAAAGGTATTGTTGTAAACCAAAAGCTAGATTTTTTCTTGCAATAAAGTAACATATTATTATTATTATTATTATTTTTTGTGGAAAAGAAAATAGTTACCAAGTTCCCATTTGCCATAGGACAGAGGAAACCCTCTATTACAAAAAAAAAAAAAATTAATAATATTAATTAACTAATTAATTAATTAAAAAATGAGAGAGAGATTAAAAAAAAAAAAAAGAGGAAGAAGCAACCCCAATTTTTCAACGTTTGTTGTTGGAGAAATCAATAAATGCCATCATTAGTTCACCTTTTTTTTTTTTCTCTTTAATTCTGGTTTCTTTGTTTTTTATTGTTTCGATATTTTAGGAGAATAATTTTTTTGCTTTCCGGGTCTCTATCTCTCTCTTTTTTTTTTTTTTTAATTTACCTTCTAAGCTTAGTTCTGATGTATTTATTTCCTTGATTATTTGTTATTGTATAGGGGAAAATATGGTCGAGTGACTATATTAAAATGAAAATGAAAATAATAATAATAACATAATAGTAAAATATGAAATGCCTATAGAGGAAATTAAAAATGAGTTATTTGACACAACTTAACTTCGTTTAGAACAACCGAATCAATTTTCGGGTAAAAAGAACTTTGGAGAGAAAATATCACCACGCAATTGTAACATTTTTACTATTTTCTACTCGAATTTTAAGATCCAATTTGATAACTATTTTATTTTTAGTTTTATTTTTTAAAATTTAAGCTCAGAACAATTATTTTACCATATGTTTTTTCTTAATTGAATATCTACCTTCTACCTATATTCTTAAAAATCAAATCAAAATTTGGAAGAAAAAAAAAATAGCTTCCAAAAGTTTGTTTTTGTTTTTAAAATTTGATTAAATTTAAGAAATTGAGACACGTAGTAAAGATGAAACACATTGTAGAAAATTCAAATAAAAATAAATTTTAATTTTAAAAATAAAAAATTAAATGGGTATCAAACATTTGTTTCCTTTTAGTTCTTAAAATTTCAAAAGTAAAGTTTGAATATGATTCTTAATAGATTCCTACATATTGAAAAATGTTTGAAGTTTGAAATGTGGTTTACTCGTTTAGTTTTTGCATCTAATTAACTTCAATCTTACTACTTTTCACAAAAAAAAAAAAAAAAAAACTTCAATTTTACTAAAAAAACGATTTCAAACTAAAAACATGTGAGGTTGGTATTGAACTGATTTACAATATAACAATAAAACTATTACACTATTGACCTATTTAGTGTTACCGATATCAATGTATAATATATGAATGAGGAGGTCATATTTTTCATCTCCACCTTGTTGGAACTAAAAAAATATTAACTCAAAATTTGGCAATTCTAGAGTAACTTTTGAAACACTCACGACTAAACAAACCAAAATTAAAATCTAAAAGATATAAATTATTTATTTTTAAATTTTAAATACATAAACCAAAAATGTGTTTGATTCATGGTTTTAAAATCCCATGAATCCAAGTATAATGGAAAAGGAAACCAGAAAATGAGTTACATTCATTTTTTCTTAAAAATCTTGGCTCTCCAAAAAAAAAAAAAAACAAAAAACAACAACTCTGTCGGGGAATCTAATTTGACAATTATAATCATAAATGCGAAGTCGGCAACTCACCATTGTTTGAATTCTAAACTGTCGAATTCAAAAAAAAAAAAAAAAAAAAAAAAAAAATCTAAACTGTCCATATATTGACTTTTCCCTTCTCAAATTTAATAAATTGGTTGGCTTATGATTATTTAAGCATGTTTTTAATACTTATTAATTATATAATTATACTTTAAATGTTATTTTATTGAGCGGGGTTTGTTTGTTATTTTATAAGATTAAGGAATAATTAAGACATTGAAGTTTACATTATAATATGCATATATGATGGGTTAATGTTATCATCAATTTTTTTTTTTTTTTTTTTTTTGAGATTACAACAGCTCAATTCTTCTTCTTCATTGGCATTGAATGTAAGAATAATACATTTTTCTGTCATAGGAATTATTGCGTGCTTCCTATACTTTTATTTGGTTAGAAAAAATAAAATAAAATAACTTATTAATTTTATTATTAACAAAGGTATTCATGATTAGAATATACCTAACTATCAGTGACGCGATGGTTTCATTGTTTGGTTGTAAACACCAATTGAACACTGCGGGACCTGCCCTTAAAGGAAAGTGAGGTTTAATGAGAATTAAAAAAAATATCTTTACGATGGAGAATGCATTTCTCATTTTCGTTTTCAAAGTTTTTAATACATTTATTATATACTTGAAATTTCTAGGAATATTTGTTTGTATGACTATTTTTTCTAATGGAAAATTAATAAACATATCTAATAAAAAGTCTAACTATTTGAAAAAAATATCTAAAACAATTGAGATAAAAATAGCTTTGTAAAAAATTAGATTAACAAAAGGGCAAAAGAAAAATTAATAGTGAATAATTCTTCGCAAAATCGATTCAAATTCCAACTTGTTTTCCATAAAATTTAACGACGTATTTCGTGGAGATGGTGATCAAAATGGGTGACGGTAAAATCATTCTTATTCTCTTAGATATCCCTTATTAATATTTGTTTTTAGACATTTTATAAACATGTTTTATGGCTTCAAATTCTCAAAATCAATATTGGCTGCAGGTCAACTATACTATATACTAGTTGACTTCTCCAAAACTTAATTAGTTGAAAACGAAATTATATTGCTAACAAAAACAGTAGTTCAACGATATAATGTACACCAAACGATCAAAAAATCATGAATTCGAATCTTGATTGAGAAGAAACCTCGTTTGTAATAAAGAGTTATGAATGGTTGTAGAAACACTCCTTTGAAAACTTCTAGTTAAGAATGGCTATGGCTGAAAATCTTCAAATTATTATTCCTCCTTTCTAATATAAGTATAAAACCCTCACTTTCAATGCATAAGATACAAAATCATTTCAAATTTAAAAACCAGTAGTGGCTTGACTACATATGGTTTCATTGTTGGTGATTGGTGTCAGTCAAATCTTCTTACCCTACTAAGAAAATGAAAAAAAAAAAAAAAAAAAAAAAAAATCCAAATCATAACACAATCCTTTCCCATTTGGACTTATATATTGAAAAGAAAAAGAAAATGAATATGACTACAAAAATGTAAGTTCAACTTTTCAAAAAAAGAAAAAAAATGTAAGTTCAAAATTCACGTCTCTAATAATTATTAAATACAATACAATTTTGTAATTTCTATCTTGTACATTTAAATTTAATAATGTAAAATTCTATCTGTCCATATTATTTTTTCATCCTCCAATAACATTATTTTCTTAATAGAACAATAAGCAAAACTATGGACAAAGAACAAAAAAATAACATAACAAAAACCATAAATAAAATATGGTTTAACTCAGTTCATAAGTTAACAATACTCCAAGAAATAATTAGAGTATTAGGGGGTAAGAAGATAATAAGCTGAAAGATGCACTAGCTAATAAAGTCATACATATTTTCAAACAATATTACATATATAAGAAAAGAGATTATTTCATTGCTCTTGATTTTGATTAATCAAATCTCTTCAACAGCCCATAGTCAGGAACCTGATAATATTGTTGCTGCAGATCAATCCCCCCTCGATACACCTCGCCGGGGAGGAAGTTTTTTGAAGCCGAGGGCGGCGACACTCTAGTGGCATTGGGGCCTCGATGTGTTATCGGACAATAATGGTTATGTTTTCCTTCGTATGTCGTTACGACAAAACATGGATCTTCCGAAGACCTTTCTACTCGCTTCTTGACATTGCAATTTGGAGTTGTGCATTTGTAATAACTTCTGCAACGATAAAAAAAGATAAGTATTATCACTACAACCTATTCATTTAAGGTTTTAAATTCAATTATATGTACGAACAGATAGATTCGAATCTCTAACTTTTTCAATTAACTAAAACTAACACATTTGTATATAGATCTTATAAGAAGTGGAAGAATCCCAAACCCTTTTGAGGAAATGATAAAAATAAGTATAGATCAGGAAATTACTAGAAAAGACATGTTGAAAAAGAGTACAAAATGGATATGAATATTTCTAGGGTTACACAATCAATTAGTTTGTTCATCCACACATATTATGTTATAGCCATGTGGGATGTTACAATCTGAGTTTGGTTTATATCAAATACAATATAAAATTAACAATTTTCAGAGCATGAAAGTTTGACTAAAATATTTTCTTAAAAAACCTACTCTATATAAAGATTTGAACTTCAATTCAATTTAAATGAATAATTAACTTAATCCAACAAATACACATTTCTTAATTAGTTTTTCTAGTACAAATTAGGGGAGAGGGATACCACAAACCCTACTTAGAGAGGGTAGTACTGATCTCAAATAAATGAGAGTCATATACCAATTTCAAGGATTAACTTCATAACCGTAGTGTTGAACTAGATTACCGCTAAACAATGAAACCGACACTCTATCAACCCATTCGGTCATTTTTTAATTAGTTTAGAATATTGGGATGTGTAGTTTAATAAGGTAATAAAAGATAGAGGAATTATGAAAAATCAAACCTTGGAAAAGGGCTGTTTTTGACTGCTTTCTGCCCATATTTTCTCCATCTATATCCATCGTCAAGATGATCGATTTCAGTCTTGGTCAAGAAGGCAAAACGTGGTCCTTTCTCTTTTTTCTCCTTTTTTCCTCCATTTCTGCAGAAAAATTAATAAATAAATTCTTTTGTTAATTTTCTTGTGTTTTTAGCTCAAAAAATTACAATAATGTAAACCATTTTGAGATCTCTTGTAAATTTCTCCTAAGAAAGAAGAGTGAGTTGGATTAATTAGACTTAAGCATTAGACAGAAGAACATTTAGCAATTTTTTTTTTTTAAATCGGAAGTTGAAGCTTCACTCCATTATATACCCGAGACAATTCCGCCTGTTTCAAGACCTAAACTCAAGAGACAACGAAATTTTTTACAACTAAATTCACTCCCAAGTTAACCTAAGACCTCCAAAAAAGTATACTTTAAAGACACAAACCTATGCCAATGCACTTTTATTTATTTATTAAAGCATGTTTAATTTCTTCTAATTAACTTGAATTGTTAGTCTTTGCGAAATTTGATGATGGATCAAATGTTTTAATGTAGGAATCAAACAATTTACTAAAAAAAAAAGAAAAAAAATGCCATAAATCAAAGGTTTTTTTTTTTTTTTTTTAGAGATATGACTATCTAAGCTCGTAGATGGAAGAGAGAAGTAGAGAGAAAACCTACAATTTCTTGCTATTTTCTCCATTATTCTCACTCTTGGCAGAATCGCCACTGCCCGCCGCAGCCTCCTCGGACAAAGACAACGTCGAGGAATTCGCTGTCGACAAGTGCTCACCGGTAACCGCCGACTGATCTCCAAGTCCCGGGGACTTCTTCGATGCATCATCGATCGGAGAAATAACTTCGGACGACAAGGACGAGATCTCGAGGCCAGCGGAGAGGATGTTGTTGTACTCATAATCAACTGAGGCATGAAAAGAATCAAGGAAAGTATCCACAGAAGAGGGATCAAAATCACCATAAGGACTTGTCCAAGGAGGAGCTTCTAAGGGTTTGTGATTATGAAAATTTTGAGTGAAATGATCAAATTGTGGGAAGTAAGGATCCTTCTGAAGATGATCTTCATTTGACATTGGAAAAAAAAAAAAACAATTTGAAAGGTTAAGCAGTGGGAACAGAAAAATGAAACTGAATTTAAATCCTTTTGGTTCTTCTTCTTCTTCTTTGTTTCTTTTGTGGGTTTGTTTAAAAAAGTGAACTTTGCCATTTGATCTTTGTCCTATTATAGAAACAGCATGATGAAGTAGAGATGTGTCTTAAATTGGATGGTGGGTTTTTTCTTACTAGATCTAAGGGTGAAATCTTTTTCAAATAAAATATAATGTTCTTTCATTTTCATTAATTAATGAAAACATCAACAAAAATAACTTATTGGCTCAAATTTATTAAGTTTGTACTTTAATTGACCTGTAAGAGATTATAAATTTAAATTTCTAAACATTGTAATATTAAAAAGTGGTTTTTTTATTGTCTTAAAACCAATTAGGATGTCATATACCATCAAAATCATCATAATATGTCAATATTAAAAGGTTAGAAGTTCAATTAAGGAAATTTGTTATGTACATCTAACATTAGAATTCTCTATTAGAATTATAACATATTTTTATCAAAAATTCGTTTATACTAAAATTTTGATGGTCAAATTCAATCGAGCTCAATCAATAAATAGTGATTGAACTCAATCAGTTTGTTAAGTGATTGATCTCAACTATTAAATCAATAACTAGTGATTGAACTCAATCACATCCAATCACTCGACTACTTTCAATTTTTGATATATGTGCAATTATTTTCAGTTTTGTGCTATGTAACTTTTTAGCTAATTTTTGTTATACATGAAAAATCTTCTTCAATTAAACTAAGATACCTATATTCATAAAATTGAAATGATTTTTATAATTTCTTTACCTCTTTAAAATATCGGTCAATAAATTGAATATTTCTTACCTAGCTGCCAAAGTTTCAATAATATTTAAATATGTTGATGGAAAATTTATGAAAAGTCATAATCACATTATGAATAGTGAAATAAGAATATGGTTTAGTGGGTCAAAATTTTCTGCTTTTCCAATACTAAAATATCAGAAAGTTAGGCAGAGATATGAGTCACTGCCATTTCAATGTGTGTCCATATTAGATTCTTTCTTTGTTTCTTTTTTAAGGAATAAATAAATTAATATGCACATATTTTTTTAAGTCTATGGTTTGAAAACTAACGAACATCTAGGAATGGTACTATTCCTCTGTCACGCCTATGGATTGGACTTTGATCATTCTTGAATTATTTAGGCCTGCATCTCTCTGCATTCTTCCATGTTTGTACTTTTTTTCCAACTTTTATTTGCTCTTCATTTGCTATGATTTTCTGATTTTTTATATGCATTTTGCTTTTGAATGTGCTTCAACTTTAGGTTATAAGGATGAAATTAAATGTTTATAATTTTTATATGCATTTATTGATAATTTTTATTTTTATTCAAATCTTACTCAAATTTTTTACATATGATTTCATAGTATGTCATTATTAAACAAATTTATATACAAAAACAAATATTTGAAAGTTTTTTTTTTTTTAATTTTTAAACTTTTGTTTGGTTTTTAAAAACATAAGTGAAAGAGGGTTATAAAAAAAATGAAAATTAATTTGGAATAGTAATCACAGGTTTAAATTTCAAAAATTAAAAAAATAAAAATGGCCTAAATGTCTAATTTTTTTAGTACAAAATGAAGGAAAAATCACAAACCTTACCTAAAAGATATTATTGTACCAACCATTTCGATAGAATTGTGAAAGTTTAATACTTTACTTAAGCACAAAATTAAGTTTTAGGGAAATTTGCATGTATATTACAATAAGATAAAAAAATTGAGTAAATAGCAACTTTTTGAAAATATTTGCA
>JBBMEF010026942.1:0-16754 GCA_037832685.1 Sicyos baderoa | reverse complement strand
AATTTTAAGAGAAAATAGGCTTAAATTTGAAAAACCAAAAACAATAAACCAAATGGTTATCAAACGGGGCCTAAATTATTAAAAATATCTCTAAACTATGAAGATTTTGCTAATATTATTCCTAAATTTTGAAACGTTTTAAAAAATTCTAAAACTTTACAAAATGTTTCGAAAATACCCAATTTTTGCAAAAAATTATATAGAGAAAAATCCGAGAAAGAGTTCAAAGAGGAAGGAGCCCAAAGAGAGCAATTTGGCTGCACCCCAGGTAGCACCCCCACCGTGATACCACCCATATGGCACATTTGGTGCCACACATCTCATCTCTCTTTTTTTACATTATATTTATTATAAAAAAAATTAAAAAAAAAAGTAAGATGTGTGACTCTAAATGAATGATATTATGGTGAGGTGTTATCAGGGGTGCACCCAAATTGCTCTCGAGCCGAAAAAAAAGGCAAAAAAGGAAAACAGAAAATGAAACTACGTTCAAATGGAAGAGAGAAGTTGCGATGAAAGTGGTGTGGCGTAATAAAAGAAAATAGGATAGATATCTGAACTGTAAACGTGACAATTTTTTTTTTTAATACATATCTGGAGAAGGGGGCAAGTACCCATTCTCGTGATCAAACCCGTGACATTAGCGTTGAATTGATTTACAACCAAATAAAAAAACCTCATAAAATTAGTGTGTGCCAACTTTTTCAGAATTTTGCATCGGTGTCAAATATTTTAAAATAAAGAAATTTATAATGGGTAAAATTCCAAATTCGTCATCTTGCTGTATGTTATATCAAAAACTTTTTTTTTTGGAAAAGTATATACTTTCACTGATAAAAAAAAAATGTAAGGAACAGTTACATGAAAGCTTTTTAATTGAGAGTTACGGAAGTTTTTTAATAAGAGATAGTTTGAAAAAAAAAATAGAATTTAGTTATCCCGGTTTTAAAAACTAAATTTAGTCTCTGTGATTGGAAGAAATATAGAATTTAGTACCTATAATTTTTAAAATTAAAATTTAATCTTTATGATTTAATAAAAACATAAAAAATAGTCTTGTCGTTTCTAATCGTTGACGAATTAAGTATTTGAAAGTGACTAATATAACAACAAGATTATATCATTTATGTACGAATAGTGAGTATTTTTTATTTTTTTTTTTGAAAAGACAAATAGTGAGTTTCCATGTACTTAATATTTTTAAATTATAGAAATTAAATTCTGACTTTCTTCAAACTATTAGAATTAAAATCTATATTTCTTCAAACCATAGAGACTAATCTCTAATATTTGAAACCATAGAGACTAATCTCTAATATTTCGCCGAAGGTGTATTTGGATTTAGTAGAAAAGAACGACAAAGTGGAGGGAAGTGAAAGAGTTAATGATAGTTAGAGTAATTAACTATTCATTTAGAAATGGATGTTAGTAGTAATTGGACTACTCGTTTGAGGATGTATATTAATAGTGGTTGGATATTTAATTACTCGTTTGAAATTGATGATAGTAATAATTGAGTGATAAATTTGTTCGGAAGTTGATTAAGAGTTTGAGGTAGGGTTTGATGAGTGGTTAAAGGCAGTTATTTACCATCAAATACAAACATGAAGTTCTAGAACTGCCAAGAGCAAACACAGGCTTAATAATAAAGTTGACTATTTTCAAAATAATAATAATAATAATAATAAAGTTGATATTTCTAGGAAGAAAATGGATAATGAGTGACACACTATAAAGTAAAACAGAAACAAAAGTAAAGATTGAAATAAAATCTAGAAAAGCATACCTCAAAACACAACTAAACCAAGAAGAAAATGAAAAGCAAAATGAGGAAATTAGAGAAAAGGGGAAAACAAACACACACAAAGATGCATGTGGGTGTCAATTTATTGAGGAGAATCTGAGAAAGAGGAAATGAGGAATTTAAGGCATGTTCAAATCTTGTTTGGTATGAAGAGAATTTGGCAAAAAAAAAAAAAAAATCAAAAAATATGTGAAAGGACAACCAACAAAAACTCAGTCAAACCCCAAGTTTATCTGTGAAAGTTAGTAATGAAATGTAAGTTTAATAAGCAAACATTTACATAATTTTTTTAGTCTAGATTAAGTTCATTTGTATCAAGTTAAAATAAGTCTTCCTCACATCAAACTATTTTTTTTAATTCAACAACATTTGGGAATAAGGGATTCGAACATATATCATCTTGGTTACTAGGTGATACATGGAGTTGTTCTCGTTGGCATCATCATATAAAACATAGACTTGGTTTCTACCATGAGACACACAAACCCTACCAAAAAGGCCTCTTAGTTAGATACCAACAATGCTAATGATATAATCACACTATTAAGTGGTGTAATCTTTAAGTAGTTATAAGCTAATCAGAACAATTTCTCCAACAGCATGTTCCCTACAAAAGTGGATTACTTTTCATTGCTCATCAAGCTTAAACCCTTCATTTACCTGGAATCCAGTTCATAATCTCATATCACCCCATTCCCATCAACAAGAAAATTGCAACCCCCCCACCCCCCCCAACAAAAGGTAAGAAAACAAAATAAAAATCGAAGCTAAATAGTACCGAAAAGGACGGGCACCGCGAGAAATCTTTAAAACGGCTGCCTTTGATGCATTTAGAAACATTTTTTGAGTTGGAGAACTAATATCACAGCTCTCTCTTCTTCTCCACACTGGAATCAGCAGCTTGAACTTGGTCTCTACCATCCTTACCAGCATTGCTGCCATGAGGAGCTACTGCTTTTGTTGCCACAAGAACAAAAATGTGATTACAAAAAACGAAAAATTTGTCATACAACGATTTGATTTAAAAAATAAGTTGGTTTCTATTCTGTGTAAGATGCAGTGCCATAGATAAGCATATAAGCACCCACCTGCTGATGCTGAGACTCTCTCGACCGAGCCAGCCACTGGGGCAGAACTCCCTGCAACACACAGCTTTCCACGAGCTTCTTTGGCGAATGACGAGGAGGTGTTACTTGCCATACCGATATCGAGTTCTCCACTTGGATTTTGGTTTTCGTTAACCAGCCTAGAAGCTGACTTTGTTGCATAGTTAGTCGACCACGACCCACCGTTGGATCCAGCTAAGGACATTATAACATCTGCCTGAAATGCAATGAACAGTTTGTAATAGAGTTTCAATTTCCTGTAGTTTTCAGGAAAGAGAGATTACAGTAACAAACTAAAATGTGACACCCATTTCAATTATAAACTTATGCTTGGCAGTAGATGTAAATAGCATCATGATCAAAATTATGGATTTCTCAAATTAGACAAATAATATAGTTCGGATGGCAAAGATTCAATATTTGAAAGGAATACAGTTTCAATCAGTAATGTCCTCGAAGAAACCGTGGCCAGGCAGGCGACTGAGTGAATTTTGAACTCTTCCAACATAATAGATTCAAACTACCATCTTATTTGCCAAGTATCAAGTCTAATAAAAAAAATATTTGCAGACAAGTGACATCTAAATCAGCCCTCAATCCCCAGCCACTTTTTTCTTTGGATCTATGGAGTTATCAAGCATTTTGCAAGAATTGCACAGATTTTGTCTGAGAGAGGAAACGTAAAAAACAAAGATGTATCTAAGCATTGGAGTTTTCTGCTTAATCCGTTCGGGGATGACGGATCCTACCACAGAAAGCATCGCTGTTTTATGATATTGCTTGCAATAAAGCTACAATTTTTTTTTAAATAACTTGAAAAATGAAGTACATCAAGCATCAAAAGTTTTAAGTCAAGTAGGAACTTAAAACGTATTCATATAAAGGAATATTGTAGGCAACCCCAAGATTTCGTGGCAAACCATTATGAATGAACCATGCGACAGATTATGGATGTTGAGCTTATGTTGTAGGGTCGAACATTTGTTCAATGAGAATAGTCAAAGTGAGCATAAATTGGCCTGAGCACTCACGGATATTAAGAAAAAAAAAGTGATAGATTTCAAGGTGCACCATTGTTTGTCCAATAACTTACAAGCACATCAAGGAATAGTTGTCCCAAAAACAGTCGATCTTTGCTACTAAGTTACACCCTCCTAGAGAAACTTACATTTAACGTAATTTGGTAATATGGCAAAAAAATAATAGACACCATCAACTTAGTATTCAAAATGAAGCTGAAAATGCACTATGATTATGAAGTTGCTAGGCTTCTATTGTATGAAATGTGTCACATGATAATGTCTGAGTTTAGCTATTATTATCAAGTACTTGCCACTATCACTTGGATAGTAAGAGAATGACAAATATGTGCTCGAAACCATGTAATTTAGAACATGAACCTTGTTTGGATGAACATCATCAAAGACGTGAGCTTGACCACCATAAAATATTGTCATCTGCCGATTAGCAGATGTAAGACCACGTCGACTGCCACAACATGTCAACAAGATAAGTAGCACAAAGATTTACATACTCCTAAAGCTAGCCGATACTGATAGGAAATGAGACAAAGAAACTAGAATGATGTATCACTGGCAGGATTTACCTTGAAGGAATAGAAGATTCGTGCTCTACGATATTAGCCCCAGATTTTTGCAAGCTGCAGCTCGGGAGCAGGATAGACGAGTTTCGTTCAGAGTTTACACCGCCGGGATTACTCGAACTCAAGATTCCATGACCTTTGATTCCAGTTCGAGATCCCTCATCTGCAGCTGAATGAGATATATTTGGAGGAATAACATTGGCATCTCTGAATCTGTTTGTATGTAACTGAGGAGGAAAAGGCACGAGCGTTCCACGGGGAGAGTACTGTACTGCCGATGAAGAACCGATGTTCATAAGCGTGGATCTCTCCCACTTGGTAACATCAGGATCGAGTCTACTGCCACTTCCAATATGAGGTTGAAAGATAAGCGATACAGCACTCGGCCTCATTGGCTGCTGCATCCCAAGCACCATCCCATCGTCATTGGATCTTCGGTTCCGCTCCCCGCCTGCTCCATTTCGCAATGTCTGGGTTAAAACACAACAATATCACTAAATAGGTAAAGTATTTTTTAGTTCAGCAACTACAAAATGTGATATGAATTAAAACCTTCATCAACTGAAAGTTATTATGATGAGACTCAGAAGGTGTGTGTGGAACTCCATCTCGGTATGACCCCATGAAAGCCGAATCTGGTATACTTCTTTTACTCCCTATAATCCTACTATGAATCTCTGACATAGAGATATCGCCCCTCGAGCCATAAAATGGAACGCCTTCAAGATGACTCCCGACCTGTCGGTCTATGCATACCAATGAGAAAGGGGATCAAACTTTTGCATTCATATACCCATTTCCAATTCAATACACACAAAAACTCAAAACAGATTTCAAAATGTTTAGGGTTTAGGTCAATCCATCTCCACACTCAAATGCCAATGCTCATTAATAGAGTTAAGTTTACAACAAACTTCTCTCACAAATTAAAACATTAAGGCATTTAAGAGAAAATGCATAATCAAAAGAACACAAAAAGGCTCAAACAAGTGAAAGAAAGTCTTCACCCTCAGCACATAAAAGCTACTAACCTCCATGAAACCAAACCAAAACACATACCAAATCATTAACCAACTCAGGGGAAGATCAGAAACAGTATAGATTGGCAAACAAACAAGAAGAAGGGGAAAAAAAGGGGGGGCAATAACAAAAACAAAAACAAAATCAAGAGCAGCAAAATGTGGTGAAATCAAGAACAGCAACAACAACAATCACACTATTGCTCATCATATGATCCTCAACCCAGTGATCATTCCCAAAATAGCCAAATACCCATTTCATTTCCCAACTAGAAATCAGGAAAAACACAACACCCAAAAGCCAAAACCCACAAAATCTTTCAAAAACGAAGCACAAGTGGAAAGCAAACAAAGCAACAAATCCTGAAAAAGGGGAAATAAATAAATACCAGAAGCAAGATCTGAGGTAGTAGAGATGGGGGCAGGGGCGCCGCCGCCGCTGGAAGAAGGGCCGCGGGAGGCGGTGGCCGGAAAAGGGTCGGCCGGCCGGAAATCCGCCGGCGTCCGGGGAGAAAGAACAGAGGGAGGGGTTTTCATACCTAAAAAATCATGGAAAATTGGATTGGGAAGTGGGTCTTTGTTGGAGTCGCTGTTGGCATTGGTTAACATACTGTGCTGAGCCATTACTCAGTGGTACAGCCACTCCATTAGAATTGCCCCCATTTTTGCACAAACTCAGGGAGCAAGCAGAAGAAAAATAAATTAATTAAAAATTAAAAAAAAAAAAAAAAGAATTGTGAAAAGAAAAACAATTATAAAGAGAGAATATTGAAGCTCCTTTTTTAGAGAGAGAGGGAGATGGGGTTATAAAAACCAAAAGTTGGCATGTGTTCTGTACAAATTTAATGTGCCTTTTTCTTTTGCTTTTTGGTCCTCGGTTTTCTCGGTTTGAGTAATAAAGCTTACCAAATATCACCATCATTAATTCATATATTCTAACATCAAAATATCATAACAATTTATTAAGTTTCAATCTTTTATGGGTATGGTATTTAAAAGATGGTTAACATGAGTGTTTAAAAATCGAACGAGTCATTGGTACAATGATTTCATTTGTTTGGTTGTAGACCAGTTTAACACTAACGTCATAGGTATGATCCTTATAATTAGTATTTGTAATTTATCTTTTTTAATTTGTACTAAAAAAAAACATGAGTGCTTAAAATATATATAGTTATCATGAGTTTAGTTGATGTATATTATGTATCAAGAGGTTGTAAGATTAAAAATTAATTTTCTAACTTTGTGGTTACTAGGCTACTAATCTTAAATTTTTGTTGATTATCCCTAATTTTTGTTGCAATTTCTTTTTTTTTTCTTTTGATATATAAGATTGTTTAAGTCAATTTGTGAGTTTCGATTAATGTTACAAGATAAATCACCTGAGACTCAGATATCGATTTCCTGAATCGTAATCGTGATTGTGAAGTTGAAATGATTTAACATCAAATAAGATAATCAACCATACTACTAACCTATTTGGTATTAATTAATAGATATTTTGTGTGTGTTTTTTAAGTACAACAATAGGAGCTGAGGGTTTAAATATGTGAGTCTCATGATTGAGAATATATATTACAATTAGATTAAGCTCACTTTCGTAAGTATTCTTTTAATTAATAATGTTTAGAGGGGAAAATCAAATCTTTAATTTTATGATCAATGATATATGTCAACTTGGTTTTCTTTAGCTCAATAATGTTTGAATAAATAAATTCAAATTCATAATCTCGTGATTGCTCAGTTATATTTCACTCATGTTGAATTCGGAAGTTGAGATAAATAACGTTAGCGAATAAATACTTTTATAATGAACGTTAATTAAGTTGAAATTGTTCATAAAACTATCTCACTTTGGATTCTTTTGCTTCGTTAAATGAAGGATCAACCTAAAACCCAAAATTCAAAGACATTTTATATATGTAGTTAATAGCTAATTTAAACTTCAGTAACAGCGCAAAATCAAAGTTTAAAAATTATATTAAACACTTGTTATAGATTTTTTTTTTTAAAGCACAAATTTTGGCGGAAGAATACCAACTAATCCTACATAGAGAACATTACTCCTCTAAATACCAATTTTCAATATTAAACTCGGGATCGTAGAGTTAAAATGATTTTATCACCAAATAAGGTAATCAACCCGTCATCAACTCATTTAATAACCTTTATTATATTTTAATATATTTCAAAATTTTAAGTCGGGTTTGATATATTTGTTGTTTTTTTTTAATTAAATGTTAATATAACTTTCACTTTCACATATTAATTTCTTGTCTATTTTTAATTCAATGCATATGTTTTCAAAAAGCAAGTTATATTTTAGGAATTTAAAAATACTTATTAAAATTTTGTTTCTATTTTTCAAATTTGATTAGGAATTTAAAATGATTTAGGCAAGAGACAAAAACAAAACAAAAAAGAAAAAAAAAATCAAAAAACTAGAAAATATAAAATAAACGGTTATGACAGATAGCCTTGGGAATGTTGTTATTCTCAAATTTTTGTTTAGTTATTAAGTATAATTTTTTTTAAAGATTTATTAAGGATAATTAGTCTAATAGCTAAAGAGAATCTTCAAGAGGTAAGAAATATGAATTTAACTTGTAATTAATTAAGTATTTGTTAACAAGGAATGACATTTAACACCTAAGATCCAATAAATTTCATGACATCTAAACATTGAAAAATCGAGAAATTTATTCGATGAAAATAGTATAATATATCTAAGGTACAACATATTCACAAAATATTTTAAAGAAAGTTTCTATTGATAAAAAAAATGACTTCACTATTAAACTTATGTGGAATTTGCATGTATAAACAAGGTAAAAAAAATTGCATAAATAGCAACTTTTTGAAAATATTTACAAATATAGCAAAATCAGATTTATAGACTTCATCAAGTGTTTGATAGACTCCATCAATAATGTCGGATAGACTCCATCAATAGTGTCTGATAGACTCTATCAATAATGTTTTGATAGAGTATATCAAAAAAAAATTGCTATATTTACAATATTTTTAAAAAATTACTATAATTTTAATGTATCGTAAATTTCTTTAAACTAATCACAAATATTTTTAGTGGGAATAAATTCTCCTATTATATATGGAGATATTGGCAGATGAATAAAAGAAGGTAATCCATAAAAAATAAAAATAAAAGAGTGCATAAGTACAATGGCTCAATCACATAGGTTCAAATTTCCTACTATATATAATGGTTGTAAAACTAAAATAATAATTAAAAAAAAAAATCAAATGTCACGTTTCAAAACAAAAAATAAAAATAATTATGCTGATTCAAAAAATATATACACCCTACAAAATAACATCAACATCCATTGCTTCCCTTATAATTACAAAAACACTCTTAATAAATTTACGAATATTTCCCACTCGTTTATTGGGTTGAATAAAAGAAGCAACAATATAATAATGAATCAGAAAACAAAATGGGGATTCCATTAAGATAAGCCTTTTCATTGTCACACGCATTATACTATGTGATAATTAATTAATTCAAATATGGTACGAGAATGGAAAATAAAAGGGAAAGAGGATCGAGACCCATTATTATTGGAGGAGGGTGTGACAAATATACCAAATCTTAACCTTACATTAAAAAAATAAAAATATTTCGAATATATTTATATATAAATATAGATGCAAAAGGGAAAAGGCGCTTTAATTCCATTGCATTATTTAACTAAGGTTAGTGGCATTATTTGTTGTGCATCATCATAAGAAGATTGAAAGCCTTATTTGGAGTTATTTGCCACGTTCATGAATCAATTATTCATTACTTTCTTCCATATGGAAAATGATTGGCAGATGTGAAAAACTTGGAGATTTTATTTGATAATGTTTTTTTTTATATAATTAAAATAAATGAAGGGGAATTTGCATGTATATTATAATAAGGTAAAAAATTTGAGTAAATATCAACTTTTTGCAAATATAGCAAAATCAGATTGATAGATTTTATCAATAGTGTCTGATAGACTCCATCAATAAACTTCATCGATAGTGTTTGATAGACTCTATCAATAATGTTTGATAGAATCTATAAAAAAAAAGTTGTTATATTTGTAATATTTTTAAAAAATTGCTATAATTCTAATGCAAAATAGAAAATTTGCTATACATTGCAAATTTCTATAAATAAATTTTTTTTTTCTCCTTTTGTTTTGTTTTTTATTTTTATTAAAATACAAGTTTGGTCTCCTATATTTTTGAGTGGATTGAATGATTTATTTGGAGCCTTCGTTTTTTTAATGGTTACATATATATTAGTATGGCTTGTATCAACTAATTTAACTTTAGTCTTTATAGCTTATAAAAACTTAAATGTTTAAGGGTTGAATTTGTTGTGTTTATCTTTTAGAGTTTTTTCCAATTTTAAATATAAGGAGGTCAATTTGTAGGATTATGTTGTTTTTCTTGAAATTTTCCAAAACCTTTATTTTTATTTTATAGTAGGCGAATTTAGTGCGAGTTGTGGATTGCAATATTTTTTATTAACGAGTTTTTTTATACTTTGCATTTGCTCTTAGCTAGTTGAGAGTAGGTTTAGTGATAGGTTTATATGTTATTCTATCACTATTTTATTAAGGTAAGAATTTTGATTTTTTTAATGTTTGATCTTCAACCATCCTAAAATAATTTAGTGGTCAAAAAAAGTATTGCAAAATTAAGAAATGATGAGTTATGGATTTAATTCATGATTCACCTATAAATTAATTTACTATGAATTTTCTTAACAACCAAATAGTATATGATTATACATTTTGTTTCATAAAAATATTCGAGATGTATGTAAATTGGCTATATGATTATACATTTTCTTAACAACCAAATAGTATATGATTATAATTATATATTATGTTACCAACCAGAGTTGAACTCTACCGACATCTTGTACAATCTAATAACTATGAGGTTACATGTTCGAATTTTCCTATTCCTAATATGATTGGACAAAAAAAAATTATATATTTTGTTTTCATAAATATGAAAAATATATATGCATAAACATACATCATACATGTTGAAAATGAATAAATAAATAACTACAAAATAGTAAATTAAAATACTACTCAACACTTCAAATAGTTAACTTTATTAATGAAGAGTGATTATCGCATGTACGGGTCAAAAAGTCATATCGACATTTTGTACAAGTAACTATAAAGTTATCGTTCAAATCTCCCCTTCACAATATTGTATTGTAAAATAAAAAATAAAAAATAAAAAAAGTAATTAATTGAAAATCTTACATTAAATTCGCATTTATTTCACCATGAAAAAGGATTTACTTTGAGTGTGTATATTGCAAGTTGGAGATTCTCAAAAAAAAAAAAAAAATTGCAAGTTGGGAAAAATTAAATCTCGTTGTTCCTTATCATTAAAATAATGAAACACATACATATATAGTGTATCAAATTTCATGCTATAAAGAAGATTATTGATACTATTCTTTATTCATTAATTTTACTTCTATAAAAGAGTAGAATTATTATCAGCCCATTGTTTTGTTTAATGATATGAATTATCAGTTTAAGAAACAAATGTATAATTGAAGCAATAAATTTAATTCATACAATATTAGAGTTTAAAATTTAATACTATGATTGGATAAAATATGGTAAATATTCACGGTAAAAAAAAAATGATAAATAGTAAACTATGGTTTAGTTAAACCAAAAATGATCATGTGACATTTTGTATTTTGCTTACAAGTGGCTTAAACGGTCGGCCGTAAGAAATAGAAATTAATGCTAGCTTCCAAAGAAATTGCATTAAATTTGTTGTGCAAATTTCAGATCCAACATCTAATCCAACAACAAAGGCACATAATCAAACAAGAACAAATAAAAGATAGAAGGATGGAGAAGAGAGAACATCAAATCTAGAGTGGTTCAGGAACATCCATACTCCACTGTTATGGATCGATTGAGGTTGATCGATCCACCATCAAATGTCATTGATTGAAGCTTGTACAAGGGCTCTCAAAAGGTGGCTAGGGTTCCTAATTCTCTTTCGGAAGAAAACCCTCAATTAAAGTTTTATATATGAGCTCCAAATTACACAATTCACTAGGCTAGTTAACTAACCCTCAAATATTAACCCAAGTTACATCTAATTCATCTAGGTTAATGATGTGCAATTCACCTATCACTAAATTAACTTCATCAGTTGATTGAATGGTACTCTATTGTTTTGTTTAATGATATGAATTATCATTTTAAGAAACAACTTTTTTATTATATTATTATTATTTTAGTATAAATCGGGGAAAGTGAACAAATATCATTATAACCAAACAATAAAATTATTATACCACTCACCCCACTTTGTTTTAAGAAACGACTTTATAATTTAAGCAAATTCTTTAGATGCTAAATTAGAATTTAGTCTCATTCTGCTAAATTCAGTACTTAAATTACAACATTGACCTATGAAAAATCAATTTGACCCTTTAGTTTTGCGAGAGAGAGAATGCATTGTAGCTTTCACTAAACCATAGTGTCAAAATTTGGTAAAAAGAAAAAAAACCGTAGTGTCAAATTTATAATTAACTAAGGGTATTTGTTTTGAGAAAAATGTATCTCTTCGAGAAAATCAAGGATGAAAAAAAAAAGTATTTAGTATAAAAAAAGAGAGCAAAGATATTTTAATATTTGTTTAAAAAAAATAAGTAAATGAAAGACTATTTGTGAAAGAATAATTTTTTCCTCTAAAAGTTTTCCAAAACTCAATAGAACGTATTTTATAATAGAGTTTGAAATTCAACTTATGGGTTGGAAGAATTTTTCTTCTCTTCAACTTTCAATTTTGCTATAATAGGCAATTGAACTTAAAAAAAAAAAAAAAAAAAAAAAAAAAAAAAAAAAAAAAAAAAAAAAAACTTAACCTTTAAGTTTTGAATTAATTAAGTTTGCTTAATTTTGTGTGACTTGCTTCTGTAAAAAAAATGGGAAAGGGAAATGGGGTTGAATGTGTTTTTTCACAAAATAATTATAAGTAGATTTTTTTTAAAGTATTTACATCTATAATCATAAATATTGTATTATAAATATTTATTAATATAATATTATATATAATTTATTGTAAATATTCATCAATATAATATTATATATTATTAATAAGTATTATGTATTACAATATTATAAAAAAAGTATTATTAATCTTAATGATTATAATAACTATTTTTTAAAAAATCGTCATATTTGTATTTATTTTCTATTTTTAACTAATCTGACAATTTTTCCTTTAAAAAATGGTTGAATATTTAGAAACAGACAAAATGGTTGAATATGTAATAGGCTTATAATACACAAATTTAAAAGTTTATAGAGTTAGAATATCAAGTTGAAATTAAAATTCCAAGAACTAATAGTATACTTTTTAGAGACCATATATTTATTGGTCATAACTATAAGCTCATGAACATGAGTTTTTTTCTATACTAAAAACTCATGGACTTACAATCTCTATATACCAAAAGTGTTGATGATCGACTGATTTTAAGGAAAATGAAAGGCAAATTAATTAAAAGTCATCGATAAATCAGTTGAATGCTATCAACGAATTAGTTGAAGACTATCAATTTAATTGATTGAAGTATGAATAATTCATTTTATATAGGAAAATTCATTTGTCTACCACCTATGTAATTACTTTTTAAAAGGTGTAAAATCCCCATTAAAAAATCCTATTAAGCAGAAAAATTAAAAAAAAAAACACAAATGGAAAATTTTCAAACTCAAGCTATAAACCCAAAAATATGACATGCTGAAAATAGGGGTTAGAAAGATAGGCATGCTAGTTTTGAAACAGTTAAAAGAGGTTGAAAATAATAAATAATTCCAAGAAAGATGAAACAATGTGGAATGAAAAAGGGGAGATGTTTGAGCTATGTGCATTAACAAAGTCCCACCAAACCATATGGGGAGAGATGTCACATTCAAATCACTATTTAATTTTTTTTTTTCAACATAAACATCATCTTACAGAAACAAAACAACACATAAATAGCATCTTCATATTACCTTTTGCAAAAATTCAACCATTACAGTTTTTTTTTTTTTTTTTTTTTTTTTAATTTAAAATATGTAGGGTAGAGCTGTGGAGAATTAGAATAATTTATTTTTGAGATAGTAATTGATGTCATATACTCTTATTCATTGAGTATATGGTTGAATTTACTCAAAATCTTTTCCAATCACTTATGTCTTAATTATAAATAAATAAAAAAAAAAACATCATTATTGAAATGAGTTGATTCTTTTTTTTATAGACAAAATTTACATCATTTTAATTAATGTCACAAAATATAACATATCATCATATCAAAAGAGATATTGTAGTGAGTTAGATTGAATGAAAGACTAAATATTGAAAAATGAGTTCATTATCAAAAAAGTTGGTGATATGATGATTTTATTGTTTGGTGGTAACCTAGTTTAACATTGAAATCACAGGTTTGATTTCGATAATCATCGATATTTTACTCTGATTTATTTAAGAGTCACTAATACTTTTTTCGTAAGATTTATGGCCTCCCACCCGAGCTCCTAACAAAACAAATTATTTTTCTCAAACTCGTAGTAATTTTCCTACGTACCTTTGCTAATTCCTCTTATTTTTTGCACCCACCTCCACCTACCAATCATCACCTAGCCAATCAGCAAATAATTATTAAACCTATCTATGTTCCCATTTTTTCTTCTTGATATATGCAAGTAATATCGTTATCAATTTATTCGAGCTATTTATTACGTAGATCGGTTTTTCTCAAAGCTAAATTCACATGATTCTTCAATAGTCTTCCTTCAATTATGAAAAAGTGACCAAGACAAACGATTAAATATCGTAGTTTAATTTTGTTGACATTATCCCAAACCAACTCTCTCTCTCTCTCTATATATATATATCAAGATCAATTTCTAAAATAAATTAGCATGAATTTTAATCATTTTTAATAATTCTCCAGCAACTATTAAATTCATTCAACAACAAAATAAAAACAATACGTGTAATAACCCGACTCATTGCTAGTCAAGATATTATCCGCTTTGTCTCACTGGCCTCACGAGTTTGCTTCTACCCCTATGGGAAAAACGCGTTTTGCTAGGGAAAGGTGTCCACACCCTTTATAAGGAGTGCTTCGTTCCCCTCCCCAATCGATCCGGTGTGCCAGGTCCATCGGAACGTTGGACCTCTAAGGAGAGGTGGAAACCTATAGAGGAATCCAACATCGGTTGGGAAGGGGAACGAAGCACTCCTTATAAGGGGTGTGGACACCTTTCCCTAGCAAGACGCGTTTTTCTTATTGGGGGAGAAGTAAACCCGTGAGGCCAGTGGTCCAAAACGGACAATATCCTGACTAGCGATGGGTCAGGCTGTTACAATACGATATAGAAATCAATACAAAAATTTAGAGTGGCTCGGTCATATATAAGATCTACCTTCACTTTGCCTAATCTAAGACTAAGCAAAGCAATATTATTAGAAAAAATTTATGTTACATATGAATCTATACAATTAAAATAAATAAACAACGTACAACAAAACTGAAGAAATGTTCATATAGGTAAGAAATTGAATTCATGTTCATTGTCAACTTATAGATCACATCAAAAAAACATTCTCAGACTAATTATAGATCATATCAGTTATACGCAATTACAATTATTATTTGCAGTATTCATGATTATAATAGTATTAAATAAAAAGTAGAGATCTTAAGTTTCAAACAATATCGTGATTAATTATAAAAATTTAAGAAACTTACATCTGAATTTTATAAAGTAATTTATCATAGTCTTCATCAATTTTTATTTTAGATTAGTTATGATGGACATAAACTGAACTGTCATAAATATAAAAATAAAGTGGACGAACAGTCACAAATATAAAAAGAAAATAAAGTTGATAAATTTTCTCAAAACAAAAAAAAATGGTTGATAGATGGCCGCCAAATTGTTTTTAGAATACAAACAAAAAAAATAGTTGAATTTGGACTCCTTAATATTATATTATAAATACTTATTAATATAATATATTATATTATTTTTGACTATTATAAAAAAGTAGATAAATTATTAATATTAATAAATAAATTTATTATTTTTTTTAATAATTATATTTGTAATTATTTTTTAGATTTAGTTTATCATCAACAATACATTCTATCTCTTATATTATATTTGTATCACAAATTCTAAAATAATTCATGTATAACACATAATTTTTTGACAACGATAAAATTCAAACAATGATAAAATGAGTCTATTCTATCAACGATAGAATTCAAAAAAAAAAAAAATTATAGAAAAGACAAAAATTAAGTCTATGATAAAATTCAACCAACAATAAAATTTAATTTGAATTTTTCTACTACAAATGAATTATTTTTATTTTATGCCATACATGAAAATATTTTTTGGTTTTTTTTTTTATTATAGGGCAAAATTCCCTTTTACTAGTTTTGCAATTATTTAAAACGAAAATATTTTGTTGAAGGCCATTTTATAGAACATAGGCCAGCCGGTAACGAAAGGCTTAGAGTTAGAGCCCATCATGTCCATGGTAAAACCCGAGTCCATTTCATCCGGAGTCGGGTCGATCCCGCAGTCCGCCGCCGTGCGAATCCGATTAAACTCGCCACCAGTTACGGCGGCAAAGGGCAGAACCGGAGGTGGTGGTTGTGAGTGAGATTGAAAGGAAAATAAATATAAAAAAGAAAAAGGATAATCCGAATTGGGCGAGATAATGGCGAAATTCATATTATATGGTGCGATTAGTCAGATTTCAGAGTGCATCGAATCTGTCGCTTTCGCAATAATTTCCAGTGGTTTTGAATGGAATTGAATTGGAAATCATCCCCATCCTCATTGCTCTCTGTTTCGATAACGACTCCCACGAGATCGATAGCGATTACGCTTTTGTTTCTGGTTTCCAATTTTGGTGGTTCTACAACCATCATGCTTGCTCAACTGGCAATATTATTATTTTCTTTTAGTACAAATTCAAGAGATGAGGACCAATAAAACATACACGGGTGAATTTAAAATTAGGCTAAATTATAGAAAATACCCATATATTTTGAAGGTTGTCTCAAAAATGCCCCTAAATTTTCAAAAGTATCAAAATTGTCCTTAAACTTTAACAAACGTTTCAATAATGCCCTTACCGTTAAAATTGGATGGAAA
>JBBMEF010026931.1:0-16755 GCA_037832685.1 Sicyos baderoa | reverse complement strand
AGGAGCCCTTAGACATTTTTATTAACTGAATTTGGATTCCTAGAATTTGATATTGAAATGATAGACTGTTTCCTTTTAAATTATATCTGGCCAGATGTTTAAGTGTTTTAAGTAACTGAGTTTACTGTTTTGACTTATGGAATCCCATGTTATAAATGTCTTTTAATTCCGCTTTAAATGCATGCAAGTAGTAAATACTAGGTTTAGTTCTGTTAAACCGGTCGGGTCTTTACAGTTGATTAGGGTTTTGATTTAATAAAATATAAAGTAAATACATAAAGTAAATATGCATGCAATGAGTAATAACTACTTATACAATTCTAGAGATGCTAAGTGTGAGAGACAGTTAACTCGAGCCTTGCTTCCTAAACAAATAAGCACTTCCGCGCTTAATGATTTATGGCTGATCCAGCTTCCACATGGATCCCCATCCTAAAACTAGGCAACGCAAGTAATAGTGAGGTTACTCCTAACACTCTAAACAGTGAACAATTGTTCACACAACCTATCATAGCATATTGGGTCAACAAGCAATTCATCTTCTGAGATCATCACAAGGCTTATGCGTGGGTAGCTAATCGACGCATAAATATAATAATAAAGTGCAGCAATGTAAATCCTATCAACATTCACCCTTAACATGCTTCTATTCATGCGAAGTTACTAAAAAACTCCTATAACGCAGACATAAATTTAAAACACAAGTAGAAGTTAAATCAGCCGATTTTATTCATCAACTTAATGTTTGAAAACTATAATCTACTCTTAAGAAAAAAAATAAAATGGAATTGATGTGGATGTGAACTGCACAGTCCCCTTATCATCAGCTTCCACAAATGATAGCGCTAAATAATACCACTATTTAAATCCTCATTAACTCGCATTTGGCCAAAGAAAATGGAATAACTAATCTCCAATGCGATTCATACCATGCAGATAAGCATAATTTCCTGTACTTCTACAAAATCACATCGCATCACAAAAACAAAGCAAAATCGCATGCGAAAATGCGCGTATAAGCGCGTCGGCAAGCTTTCAGGCACAAACTCGCTGATGTTTGGTTTTTGCAGGGAAACTGATCACATTAGGAATGACGCCACGGATTACAACTAAGGAAAGAATTGGCCAATGAACAACTCGGACGATGCAGAAAAGGAAAAATCACGAGGGAGACAAATTTGACCAACGAAGGAAAGAATAAATCATACAATGAAGGAAATTGATTTGGGCGCCAAAATGAAGAGTAGTCGACAAGAAACCCTAGTGATATAAAATTCAAGATAGATCGAAGGAGAAGGGAGTGCTGATTCGGAGGATTTCTACCAGGGATGAATGTTCGGGCACCGAGGTTCTCCTTGGAGACCTTGGTCGCCACTGTTTACTTGTAGATCCGAAGGATTAAGTACGACATCATGTTTTATTTCTGTAATTTACTTTTCTGGATGCTATCTCATTGTCTTATGAGTAATGTATGCTTTTTCGACAGTAATAAATGAATATTTTTAGTTCAGTCTTGATCGCCTGCACTTTCTTATGAGTTTATTATTTTCTGAAAGCAAGTTTGGAATTAATCTGTATAATGAGTTTATAGTAATCAAACTAAGGAGAAAAGGGTTTTAATAGTAATTGTTTGAGAGTTCGCATGAGTCGATTGACCAACCACTCATGTGTGCTTGGTCTCTACTTCGGAAGAAGGGATTCTAAGAAATTCTTTAATGTTTTCCTTAGGCAATTGTTTAGGCTTAAATAATTCTTAGAAGAAGGTTAGGAATAAAAAATTTACTAAGTGTATGCAATAACCTTGTACGTGTTAGCAAATCTACAGGCAATGTACCGGGAAATTGCAGTCAAGTCTTCCGGAAGGGAACTTGAGGTGGAAGGTTAGCATAGAAACTTTTCTCATGACAACTTAACTTGTTAGTATCATCTTATTGTGTAGAGTTCTTCTCATTAGTTAAATTGCATATAGATTAGGAGTATAAATGTTCTCATATACAAGTTAGTCGTGTGGGCAAAACGTTTATAATGTTGTACAATCTTTAACATGCGTTGGATCGCTACCCACGTGTGTTTGCCTCTAGAGGATTTGGAAGATGAATCTGGCGGGTGGCCCAACAGGTTACGTTAGTATGGAATGATGTCTATTATTCCATTAAAGGGAACCAATGCGGTTCCGCTAATGCTGCGAAGTCTAAAGGGTATTTTATGGGAATCCGCGGCGGAAGCTGGAGTTCGCATCAGCAAGTGCGGAAGCCCTTGTTTGTAGGGAAGCGCGAACTCATTTTGCCATGCATCACATGTCTAACTCTGTCTATTTACAATTTATTGCAT
The DNA here is from genome assembly GCA_037832685.1 of Sicyos baderoa. Classification (NCBI taxonomy): domain Eukaryota; kingdom Viridiplantae; phylum Streptophyta; class Magnoliopsida; order Cucurbitales; family Cucurbitaceae; genus Sicyos; species Sicyos baderoa. The sequence goes on along the minus strand of JBBMEF010026931.1, from coordinate 14,424 downwards.
TTGCATTCGCATTCAATATTCATCTACAAGCATTCACATCATTTATTTTCCATATTACAACTCGAAAAATCTCTTTAAAATATTTTCTTTCTATTTGACCTCTAAGGTATATTGAATTTTGACCCAATCCCTGTGGGATCGATAAAATATAAATACTTATCACTTACTACACTCTCGACTACGTATACTTGCGTAATGTTGTGATTATGAACAGAGGGACTTTAATCAATAAAGTCTTATCTTTCTACAATCTGAAACATTCATAGTTATACTACACCGTTAGTCGCAGTCAACAAACACCACCAGTGCTTCCTCATGAGATTCGGCTCTAATCTTTAGATCAATTGGCCATCCGATTAGCTCGTCTGACTTCGACCTTCTTCTAGATATTTATAGTGTTGATTTACTTGATCGTCAAGTCGGATCAAGCGGGAAAATCTTCATAAATGAAAATCTCATGATTTCCTCTGATAATTGTGTGATTGACATCGTCTTTAATGATGATTAGATTCTCTGAGTTGTTTCCTTGTCGATGTCGTCTTCCGAAGGAAACTGTCATGTCAGCATATGTGTCTTCGTTGATTGTTGTCATCCGCGGGGTTAGCTCTGTCATCTCATTCATTCACATAATCCTGCATTTTATAACCATTTAGCGCATTTTCTATGACAATTCCGCAAAACTATCTTTGCGGTGTCGAAATGTGTATGCATGCAGATTTCTATGTATTTACTTGCATTCTCTTTAACTCACACGCTACTTTTCCCTTGAGCTTAAGAATAATGCAAACTAAAGCAGCCTAAAATGTGCTCTATTTGAGAGTTATCATCAATCAACATTATCCATTAAAACCAATGGATTGAATGATTTAAGGAAAAAAAAAAAAAAACAAATGGATTGAATTGAATGAATCTCATATTTCACATTATCTCCTCTATCACCCGTAAAATTTGGAACAAAAAAAAAATCCATTTGAAATTCGAATAAGTTGGTCTCCATCCAACTTATGCGTAGTAGGTTTAGGTTAAAACAAACTAATTATTTTTGTAAAAAGACCAAGTCAGATATGAGAATGAACCAAAAATCTTTATTTAGTGTGTGAAAATAATAATAAAAAGGAAAAAGGAAAGCGGTTTGTGAATTTGGTATTGTTGTGTGAAAGGAAAGAGCGTTGTTAATCGCAAAATATTAATATAGATATAATAATGTTCTTCCACATAGTTTTGGAGAGGAATATGCAGCTCCATCCTCGGCACTTTGGGCGTAATCTCCGTGACAACCTCGTAGCCAAACTCATGAAAGATGTCGAGGGCACTTGCAGGTAAACCTACAATTACATTTCATATCATGCCTTCAATTTTGGGTGGGGATTTTTCATGAATAATAAAGAAAGGAAAGAAGTCCTTGAAGGGTGGCGCGGTGGTCGAGTTCGATCTTAAAAACTTATATGGGTGCTTTGGTACAGCGGGCGACATGGTTTTGTAGTGGCGATTACAGGAATCGAGAATGTTGGGAAAGGATTGATTCGTGATGGCACAGGTTTTGTCTCATTTCCTGTTAAATACCAATGTGTTGCGTTTCGCCCTTTCAAGGGAGAAATCTTAGAAGCAGTTGTTACTATGGTAAACAAGGTTGGTTGCTACCAAGGAATTCATCAACTTTCTTTTTAATAGAATATGATTATCACTGCATGCAACTCTAACTATATATTAATTAATGCAGATGGGTTTCTTTGCTGAAGCTGGACCTGTTCAGATTTTTGTTTCAAATCATGTAAGCATTTATATACACCTATTCCATATCTTCTTTTTCCTCTCTATCATGTTTCAAATCACCAAATATCTTAATACTTTCATGAATTCAATCCTTACTAAACAAATGAGTTGAATGATGTTAAATCACCGATCAAATCTAAAACTTTAAGTTGATGGGTTAGAGAAAGTTTAATTATATCAATCAATACTCTTTCTCCCTTCCTCATTTTTGAGCTTGGAAATTTGGAGAATACTCATCAAATTTGGAGATCAATATTAATTGAGGATGACACGACTCGGTTGGATTTAAAACCAAGACATCTTACTCTAATATCATGTTGAATCATGTTAAATTAACAATCAATCAAAAAACTTAAATTGATAGGTTTAAGTAAATTTAATTATATCAACAAACTACGCATTGGGGCAGCATGACAGTGATGCTCAAAGAGGGCTGCACGTACCTACGTTTTTTCATGTTGGCCAAAAAGGTGTGTTATACGTATTAAGTAGGATATATAGGAAGTGTTAACGACATTACCACCATAGTTGGCCTAGTGTTCGATAAGATTATCTAAATATTAAAGGACACAATAATAAATTTAATTTATGGTGAGTCTTAATTTGACAACTAAATATAATGAGTTCAGCACTTGTCTTGCCATAAAAGTCAGGTGCACACAAGAATTGGACACTATATATTTAGAGAAAATTTTAGAAATTCCTCGCAAATGCTGTCATTAAATTCACTTCTTGCAGTTTTGGATGTGCAGTGAAGTATATTTATGCAAGCTAACACCCTTTTTTATTAGTTTTTTTTTTTCCACCTGTGAATATTCAGAATAGTTTACGTGTATTTCGACTATTCTCTCAGGACATGTCACCTAATAATTGAATATTAAGAAAATTTATAAGAAATTAATTCTTAGGTATGTGGATACTATAGATTGAACCCATCACATTTTAGTTTTCTAAGATTCGTCGGACCTCTCGATGGTTTTTTCTTATTAGTTTTTAGTTTTGCCTTTTGCTATTTTTTAATGTTGTGTCATGCTGAGTTAAATATCATTGAGTGTGTATTTTGCAATATAACAGAAGTTCTCATTTGCAAGCTTTTATGTCCAGAACTAATCATGTAATCACTTTAATGTGTTATGTGCATAGAGTTAATTCATTCCTTTATTTTATTTTATCAATGAAATTATTTCTTACTTCAAAAAAATATCATCTCAAATCATATTCCTCATGAACTTTGGCTCCATAATCGATGCCAGCATACTAAAGGCTTCCTACTTGAATTTACTCATTCTTAGCTGTATTTGAACACTATGGCCCGGTTGATAATAATTTTATTTTGATTTTTGAAATTTAAGCTCTACAACAACTACTTTACCATATATTTTTTCTTATTACCGATATTTTTAAAAACCAAATCAAAATTTGAAAACAAAAAAAAAATAGCTTCTAGAAAACTTATGTTGATTTTTGAAATTTAGTTAGTATTTATCTACTTTCTTTAAGAAAGATAGAACACATTATAGGAATTTTGGGTAAAATCAAGCTTAAATTTCAAAAACCAAAATAAAAAATCAAATAATTATCAAATGGGCCTAAAATTTTGATTTTAATTCCTATTATATATTATTTCATTCATAAATGTGCTTACAATTAAAAGAACATTTGGTTAAATAAATTTAAATGTAATTTAAATGTATTTATAATAGTTGTTAATTGGAGAATTAGTGGGTGGACAATTAAGAAATTAATGTATATTTAATTGGAGAATTAGCAATTAGTGGAAATCATTTTTGGTAAGAACTTTGAGACTAAGTTTGTAATAGGCTTAAATAGAGTGCTCATTCTATAGAGAAAAGTAGAGAAAATGAAAGAGAGAAAAATGAAGAAAAATTGTAGCGAGAGTTTTAGAGAAATAAAGTAAAGAATTGTAGAAAATATTTTGTGCCTTGTATCTCCAATTCGCATAGTGAAAAGCTAGCGTGATTATTGTATTTTTTTGCTATACGCATTCGTTAATCGCATTTAGATATTTTATAAATTGGTATAAGAGCCGATGGCGAACGAGACGGGTCAAATGTCGCTGCCACGATTGATGAAGGCAAATTATGAGAATTGGAGCATCAAGATGAAAGTTCTTCTCGAATCTCATGATGCATGGGCAATAGTTGAATAAGGTTTCGTAGAACTAGAAGATATCGCGGATTATACGACAATTCAAACTAAGGCGTTGAAAGAGATGCTTCGAAGGATAAAACGGCATTGTACATGTTGTTCCGTGTAGTTGATGAATCAGACTTTGAGAAGATTGCGAGTGAAAGAACTTCAAAAGAAGCGTGAGACACTTTAGAGAACGTGTTCAAAGAAGTTGATCGAGTCAAGCAAGTGCGTCTCGAGACTCTTCGCGGTGCGTTAGAGAGCATAAAGATGAAGGATTCAAAAAGCGTATCTGACTACATCACACGTGTACAGACGGTGGTGAATCAACTCAATCACAATGACGAAAAGCTAATTGATATGCTAGTTGTCGAGAAGATTTTGAGATCATTGACGAAATTTTTTGAGAATGTTGTGTGCGCAATAGAAGAGTCAAAGGACCTTGCAACGCTTACAGTGGACGAACTTGCAAGTTCTCTTGAGGTACACAAGCAACGCTAGAACAAGAAGAAGAATGAGGAAACGCTAAAGAAAGCGCTTCAAACCAAGGCGCCATCAAAGAAGAAAAGGTACTCTATTCTAAAAAAAAATTAGGGTAGAGGCGGTGGCCGTGGAGGTCGTAGAAATAGTTGTGAAGGTCCAAGCGACAGTTGTGATGCGAAAGGACGGTTATTGCACTTAAGGGACAAGTAGGAGCGTTTGATCGCTCGAGTAGAGATGGGAAGAAATCGGATGTACAAATTGAATTTGAGAAGCATGCGAGAAAGATGTTTGCGAGTAGATGTTGAAGACAAAGCATCATTTTGGCATCTTCATTTTGGTCACCTACATCATGGTGGATTAAAAGAGTTAGCAAAGAAGGATATGATGCACGGGCTACCTGACATGAACTACGAAGGAAAGTTTAGTGAAGAATACGTGTTTAACAACAAGCATGCGAGAACCTCGTTTCAAAAGAAAGTAAAATATTGGGTGAAGCAACCGCTCGAGATAATTCATACGAGTATATACAGACCAATTACCCCCGATTTTTCAGCGCTAAAATGTATTTAATTTCCATTATTGATGATTTCTCACGAAAAACTTGGGTTTACTTTTTTGGAGAAAATTCAGAGGCATTCAAAAAATTCAAAGTGTAGGTGGAGAAGAAAACTGGTAGAAAGATCAAAGTTGTGCAATTTGATACAGGTGGCGAATACACTTTGATGGTTTTTATGGAGTATTGAGAGGAGCAAGGCATAAGGCGATTTCTAACCGCACCATACACTCCTCAATAGAATGTTGTGGCCGAGAGAAAGAATAGAACCATTCTTGACATGGTTCGAGCAATGCCGAAGAGTAAAAGTATGCCTAAAGAATTTTGAGCGGAAGTAGTGCATTGCGCAATTTATGTGCAAAATCATTTTCCACATGCGAAGTTAAGTAATTAGACACTACAAGAGGCTTGGAGCAGAAAGAAGCTGACTGCATCGCATCTCAAGGTGTTTTGTAGTGTGGCTTATGCACACGTACCAGATCAGTGAAGAACAAAGCTCAAAGACAAGAGAAAGAAGTGTTTTCATTGGGTATGATGAAAAAATAAAAGGGTATAAACTACTTGACCCAATTAGTAAGAAGGTGATGGTGAGTCGCGATGTGCGTATAAATGAAAGCGATTGGGACTGGAACAATTCGATGAAGTTAGCATCAATGTTGGATAATTACCATTCATTGCAGCAACGAGTATGCCAAGAGAACCTGAAAAACCTAATGATGAAGTTGAACTACAACAACCTAGAATGTGGAGTTAACAAGATTCATATGATGCGGCAAATGAGGTACATCATCTTGTTTGTCTTTTGGAAGATGTTGAAAGTATTAGCTCTTAGGAAGTAGTGCGAGATAAGAAGTTGCAAATTGTCATGGATGAAGAGGTCAACGTGATTCAGCGCAATGATACATGGAAGCTAGTAGAATTGTCGATTGCAAGTCAGCGGATGGATGTGAAGTGGGTGTTCAAGAAGAGATGAATGAACAAGGCAAGATAGAGCGCTATGACTAAACGATTTCCGAATGCAAATATATCTAAACATTAATAAATGTTGAGCTTAACCTATTGGTAAGTGTGGCTTGGAATCACTTACGCGCAAGTATACGCCACAGAAATGCAGCAAGTGATAAGTATTTATAATTTTATCATTCTCTACATGGATTGATGTCCGGAACTAATTCTATTAACTTGAGAGTTATGCAAAATAAGTAAAGAACGAAATTGATATTGATTGGGTGTTTTGTTTTCTTGATGCTGAATTTAAATATGAAATGTAGTTGAGCAAAGGTAAGAATGCATATGTAGAAGATGTGAGTCTCACACTAATGATTATTAAGTCTCATACTTCCCTATTCTAATAAGTACTTCCGCAGTTATTGATTTATTGCAAACCCAGCTTCCTGACTGAAGATTTCCAGTGCTAGTATATTGTTAGTAATTAATTTCAAGTAGACCTAGTTAAGTAACACTTGGAATAAGTTACACGCAAGTATACGCGATTAGAAATTGGAGTAAGTAATAAGTATATAAATTTTATCGATCCCACAAGGATTGATGTCTAGACCTAAAACTACTAAGATGAGAGTTGTGCATAAAAATAAAGATTGAGTTGATAAAAGTGTTGTTGTTTTCTTTAAATAAAACAAATAAATATATATGTAGAAATAAATATGACGTAATAAGTAAAAAAGTAAGCAAACAATCCTAGACGATACTAAGCGCACGGTATAGTTAACAAGAGTTTTGCTTCCTAAACAAATAAATACTTCCGCACTTAATGATTTATGGAAGAACCAGCTTCCGCTGCAAACTCCATACTAAAACTAAGCAACGTAAATAATAGTGAGGTTATTCCTAACTCTCCTAAATTGTGAAAAGCTTTTCACACAACCTATCATAGCATATGGAGTCAACATGTGATTCCTTCTTCCGAACTCACCGCAAGGTTCATGCATGGGTAGCTAATCGACGCACAAATATAAATAAGAAAATACATCAGTGTAAAACTCATTAACCTACGCTCTTAACATGCCTCTATTCATGCAACTCAACAGAAACTCATATAATGCAGTCATAATAATAAACATAAAGAAGAAGTTAAACTAGATGATTTTATTTCAACCATTAAATGTTTATAAATACAATCTACTCCTAGAAAAACAATAAAATGGAATTGATGCAGATGTGAAGTGTGCAATCCCCTTGTCATCAGCTTCAACAAACACCACCAGTGCTTCCTCCTAAGACCCGGCTCTGATCCTTAGACCACATTTGGCCATCCAATCAGCTCACTCGACTTCAGCCTCCCTTTGGATATTTGTACTGTTGAATTACTTGGTCGGTAAGTCCGAATGAGCGGGAAAATCTTCATTAATGCAAATCTCTTGATTTCTGCTGGTAACTCCTTGATTAACGTCGTCTTAATTTCTGATTTGATCTTCGATTTGTTTCCTTGTCGACGTCATTTTTTCGAATGCAACTGTCATGTGAGCATGTAAGTCTTCACATTGAGTGTTGTCATTCGCGTTACTCGTTCCTTTTAGCGTACTACTTAGCACATTCCTGTATTCAGCAAACTTTTAGCGCAATTTATCCAATATTTGTACTTTTTCCACGAAATTGCTCTCGCGGTGCTAAAATATGCATGTATGCGGATTTCTAAGTATTTCATTCGCAATTCTTCTATTAGCACTCATTTTCTCCCTTAATCTCTAGAATAATGCAAACTAAAACAGCCTAAAATATGCTCTATTTGAGAGCTATAACTTCCGCTGTGGTCTTTCATACTAAACTCAGACAAACACAACCGATACTAAGGTTATTCCTAACTCTTTAAATAATGAGAGAGCGTCTGCATCAAACCAATCGTAGCATACTGGATCATTCTGCAGTTCCATCTTTCGAGTTTGCTGCAAACTAACATGCTTGAATAGCTAATCGACGCATATATAACACAAAAATACAGCAGCGTAAAACTTAACAACCTATGCTCTTAACATGCATTCTACATGTGAATTCTTACCATGACTCCTATCTAATGCAACATAGTAATAAACAATAGTAGATAATAGAAATCTAGAAATTTCATTATTACGAAATGTTTACAACTATGATCTACTCCTAAATTATGAAAACGAAATAAAGATTGGAATTGACGCGGTTGTGAAGTGTGCAGACTTCTTGTCATCGGCTCCTACGAACACCACCAGTTACGTTTCACGAAGATTGGCTTCTGGCCAACCGACCAGCTCCCCTATTGCAACTTCTTTCTTGTTATATATAGAGATGATTTGCTTGGCTAGCAAGTTTGGGTGAGGTGGAATATCTTCATAAATGCAGGATTCCTTTATTATCGCGGGGATTTCTTAATCAATGCTGACTTGACCAATTTCGTTTGCCTCAGCTTTTCCTTTTTGCATAAGAGTTTCGCATTCCCTGTATTGTATAGTAATTTAGCATAATTTATTCAATATTTATACTCTAAACGAACCACTGTGCTTTTCTTGCTGACTAATGGATGCATGCGACTTTTAATAGCTTTTATTCGCAATTCACGCATTATATAACTCAATTATTTTCCTTGAACCTTAGAAATATGCAGAATAGAGTAGCCTAAAATATGCTCTATTTGAGAGCTATCACATTACAAGGCGAGGCTTGTTGCAAAGGGATACAGGCAGAAAACGAGAATTGACTATGACGAAGTATTTGCTCTAGTTGTGAGAATGGAGACAATCAGATTACTTATTTCTCAAGCGATTCAATTTAAATGGCTGATTTATCATATGGATGTCAAGACGACATTATTGGAAGGTGTGCTTAAGGAAGAAGTGTATATTAAGCAATCGCCCGGATATATGAAAATGGAAGAAGAGAAGAAACTGCTAAAATTGAAGAAAGCGATTTACGGGTTGAAGCAAGCACCGCAAGCGTGGAATACTCGCATCGATGCTTATTTCAAGGAGAATGGATACAAATAATGTCCTTATGAGCATGCACTTTACACAAAGTAGAGTGGAGGTAATGCGATTTTTGTTGCTCTTTATGTTGATGGTCTAATATTTATGGGTGATAGTCATGCGATGATAGAAGAGTTTAAGAGCACGATGATGTAAGAGTTAATTGACATGACTGATTTGGGCTTGCCAATGTTTTTCTTCGGCTTGGAGGTTAAACAAAGAGAGACGGGAATCTTAGTATCGTGGGAATAGTATGCGAAAGAGATTTTGAAGAAGTACAATATGGAGAATTCCAACCCGGTTGCAATACCAATTGAACCAGGTATGAAATTCTCGAAGTTTGATGGAGGAGGACGTGTAGATGCGAGCAAATATCAAAGTTTGGTGGGAATCCTATTCTATCTCACACGCACAAGGCTAGATCTTGCATTAAATGTAAGCATTGTTAGTCGGTTCATGGAGGATCAGATTTATTCGCATTGGAAAGAATTGAAGCGGATTTTTCAATACATCCAAGGCACAATGTCACTTGGGATGTTTTATTCGAAAGAGAAAGATTACATTTGTTACTCCTATAGTGATTGGTGCGAAGACATTGGCGATCAAAAAAGCACTTCGAGATACGCATTTTTATGGGCAATACAACATTTACTTTGTTGTCAAAAAAATAATCAATCATGACGCTTTCGACATGCGAAGCTGAATATGTTGCAGCTTTTTGGATCGTATGTCATGCGATATGGCTCAGAAACTTATTGAGCAAGATTGAGCTAAAACAACTTGATGTAAACGCGATTCAAGTTGCTAAGCAGATCAACAATTGAGTTAGCAAAGAATCCAGTAAATCATGAAATAAGCAAACACATTGATGTTCGTTTTCATTTTATCTGAGATCATGTGAAGGAAGGAAGCGTGAAATTGCTGCATGTTGCGAGTCAGAATCACATTGCAGATATTTTCACAAAGCCGTTGCCAAAAGTATTGTTCAAAAAATTCAAGAAGATGATTGGCGCCGGATGACAAAAGCATTTAAGTTTATGGAGGAGTTTTGTTGAATAAACTTAAATGTAATTTTAATGTATTTGGAAGAATTGTTAATTGAAGAATTAGTGGGTAGAATAATTAAGAAATTAATGTGTATTTAATTAAGGAGCTAATTAAGGAATTAATAGATCCTTAATTTAGCAATTAGTAGAAATCGTTTTTGGTAAGAACTTGGAGACCAAATTTCTAAGAAGTTACAAATAGAGTGATCATTCCATAAAGCATAATAGCATTAAGTGCAAGAGAGAAAAAGGAAGAAAAATTGTAGAGAGAGTTTTAGAGAAATAAATCAAAGTATTATAGAAAATATTGTGTGCCTTGCCTCTCCAATCTGCATAGCGAAAATCTAGCATGATTGTTTTTATTTTTTTGCTATTTGCATTCATTAATCGCATTTAGATTTTACACATATCTCATATTTTGAGCTTCAGTTGATACCAGATGATATGGAGTTTCAAGCTGGAGATGTGCCAAACTATACCACTTCGGATGGATCTGTATATTTCTCCAACATTGATTATCAATTCTCTTGTTGTGTTGAATTTGCTTACAAATTACATATGTTCTCTCGTAGGTTAAGATTCAGAAGGAGAGTGAAGTTCGATTAAAGATAATTGGGACTCGAGTCGATGCAACCGAAATTGTATGCCTTTTCCTTATTGAGTATTGTTTATACGATGCTCATTGTTTTCTTTTTTTTCATATGTGGGATGGGGTATTCGAATCTCTAACTTCATGATTGATAATACAAAGGTGTTTGTTTGTCAATTCTAAAGAGATTTTACATTAAGCATTTATTAATTACTCCTCAAAAAATCATAACTCCTCATTTTTAACCATTTATTTCTAATTATTCATATCTTACTATTCAAAATAACTCATTTTTAACCACTCATTTTTTAACATTCATTTTTAACTACTCAAACTAACTTCTCATTTTAAATTGACATCCAAACAAGCTATTATCTCCGTTGAAATAAACTTAAATGGAAATTTATTATTTGGTTTAAAAGGAATAAGTGGATGTTTTATTTATGGAATTAATGTGATTCGAATTAAGAGTTAATTTAGGGAATCAATTAGAGAGTCAATTAAGGAATTAGAAGATCTTTGATTTAGGAATTTATGGGAAACGTATTTGGGAAATATAAAGTCAAATATTATAAGAGCCTTCGAGGCTAAGTTTTGTAATAGGCTATAAATAGAGGACTCATTCCATGGAGCAAAGTAGAGACAATTGTAGAGAAAAGTGAGAGAGTTTTAGTGAGTTTTTTAAGAAATAAAGAGAAAGTGTTTTAGAGAAATTGTTGTATGCATTGTCTCTCCAATCGCGAAGCGAAAAGCTTGCGAGATTGTTAATTTGTATTTTATTGTTATTTTATTATTTAAATTTAGTTTCTACAAATTGGTATCAGAGCCGATGACGAACATGAGAGGTCAAATTTCGCTGCCACGATTGACGAAGGTGAATTACGAGAATTAGAGAATTCAGATGAAAGCGCTACTTGGATCTCATGATGCATGGGAAGTGGTCGAGGAAGGTTTCGTAGAACCAGAGAATACCAGGAGTTATACGACGGCTCAAACCAAAGTGTTGAAAGAGACGCGTTCGAAGGATAAAACGGCATTGTATATGTTGTTTCAAGTAGTTGACGAATCGGGCTTTGAGAAGATTGCGAGTGCAACAACTTCAAAAGAAGCGTGGGATACTTTAGAGAAAGTGTTCAAAGGAGCCGATCGAGTGAAGCAAGTGCGTCTCCAAACTCTCCGAGGCGAGTTGGAGAGCATAAAGATGAGTGAGTCAGAAAGTGTGTGACTACATAACACGTGTGCAGACAGTGGTGAATCAACTCAATCGCAATGGCGAAAAGCTAATATATGCGCGAGTTGTTGAAAAGATTTTGAGATCGTTGACGGATGAGTTCGAGAATGTGGTGTGCGCGATAGAGTAGTCAAAGGATCTGGCGATGCTTACAGTTGACGAGCTTGCAGGTTCTCTTTAGGCACACGAGCAGTGTAAGAACACGAAGAAAGAGGAAACGCTAGAGCAAGCGCTTCAAACAAAGGCGTCAATCAAAGATGAAAATGTACTTTATTCTAACAAATTTCAGAGTAGAGGTCGCGACAGTGGAGGTCGTGGATATGGTCGTAGTATTCAAAGAGACAGTTATGATGCGGAGAAGGAACGTACTAGTCCAGCGAATTGGCACGAAAGAGGATGCGGTCAAGGTAGAGGCGGTAGATTGAATATTGAATGCTACAAGTGTCACAAGTATGGTCACTATGTGAGTGACTACCATTCCGACAAATGCTACAACTACGGTAAAGAAGGACATTTTGCGAAGAACTGTCGAGCGGAGAAAAAGGTTGAAGAAACAAGCAACTTAGCGATAGAAAACATGATAACGATGATGTTCTGTTGATAGCGCATAAAGAATGAAGCGACAATAATGATTCTATGTGGTATCTCGATTCAGTGGCAAGCAACCATATGTGCGAATACAAGCCTTTGTTCAAAGAGATGCGAAGAATTGAAGATGGTCATGTTTCGTTTGGGGATGCGTCAAGAGTAAAGGTGAAAGGCAAAGGTACGATTTCTTTTGTGCAGAAGGATGGCTTGATAGGGGCAATCCAGGATGTTTATTATGTACCAGATCTCAAAACAAATATTTTGAGTTTGGGGAAACTCACAGAGAAGGGTTATTATGTATGTTTTTAAGACCGGTTGCTACATTTAAGGGACAAGGAAGAGCGTTTCATCGCTCGAGTTGAAATGGGAAGAAATCGAATGTATAAATTGAATTTGAGTTGCGACGTAAGAGTACATGAAGAAGAAGAAAAAGAAGAAGAATCGCAACAACCCAGAATGCGGAGTTCGCAAGAATTGTACGATGCGACAGAAGAGGTGCATCTTAAATGTCTTTTGGCAGATGCGAAGAATATTAGCTCTGAGAAAGCAGTGCGAGATGAGAAGTGGAAAACCGCAATGGACTAGAAGATCAATGCGATTGAGCGAAGTGATACATGGAAGCTGACAGAATTGCCAAATGCGAGTCAGCCGATTGGTGAGAAGTGGGTATTCAAAAGGAAGATGAATGCGCAAGGAAAGATAGAGCGCTACAAGGCGCGGCTTGTTGTGAAGGGATACAAGCAGAAAGAAAGAATCGACTATGATGAAGTTTTTTATCACGTTGCGAGAATGGATTTTGCATCAAGTGTTGGCATGGTTAATCGGTTTATGGAGGAGTCAGTTTATTCGCATTGAAATGCGTTGAAGCGAGCAAGGATCAAATTGCGGAAATTCAAGAAGATGATTGGCATGACGGATGGCATGAGCATTTAAGTTTATGGAGGAGTTTTGTTGTAATAAACTTAAATGAAAATTTATTATTTGGTTTAAAAGGAATTAGTGGATGTTTTATTTAAGAAATTAATGTGATTCAAATTAAGAGTTAATTTGGGGAATCAATTAGAGAGTCAATTAAGGAATTAGAAGATCCTTGATTTAGGAATTTATGGGAAACGTATTTGGGAAATATAAAGTCAAATATTGTAAGAGCCTTGGAGGCTAAGTTTTGTAATAGGCTATAAATAGAGGACTCATTCCATGGAGCAAAGTAGAGACAATTGTAGAGAAAAGTGAGAGAGTTTTTTGAGAAATAAAGAGAAAGTGTTTTAGAGAAATTGTTGTATGCATCGCCTCTCCAACCCCGAAGCGAAAAGCTTGCGAGATTGTTAATTTGTGTTTTATTGTTATTTTAGTATTTGAATTTAGTTTCCACAGTCTCTAACTCCTCTACAAAAAACACCACATTTAAACGAGTTTTTTTAGTGCAACTCCTTCATAAAAATCTACACCCAAAGAAACTATTACAAAAATTTCAATTTTCTAATTATTTAAAATAACTCCTCAAATTAACTTCTCATCCAATACCTCATCCACCTCTTATATGTTTGATCGAATTAAACTATGTACGGCGGGCGGAATCAAACCTTTTTTTTTTTTCTTTTTAACTTTGCTGTCTGGTTTCATTTGCAGTTTTGTATTGGAACCATCAAAGATGACTTCTTGGGTGTGGTTAATGATCCTACGGCGGCTTAAATGCAATCTTGTTCAAGAAAGTCTTCCTTGCATTGGAGTTGTTATTGTCCAACCTTATGCATCTTCTTACCTAGTTTTACTTTATAGTTTATGCATTTTTGTTTTTGTAAACTGCTCATGGTATATTTAATTATGAGTAAAACTTGCCTATTCATGAACAAGTCGATAGTCCATGCTAAAATATTATGTGGAATTATGTAAACCACACAATTTTGCTTTTTATTTATAAATCAACTTTTGACTAAAAATTATGTGACTCATATCATGCACTACTACAAAACTGGGGTATGATGATACTAAAAAAGTATCATAAACGCTTTAGATGATACTTTTTCACCATCATTGTATCGCCTATCATCTATTCT
>JBBMEF010026920.1:0-16756 GCA_037832685.1 Sicyos baderoa | reverse complement strand
CAAGAATTGCAAAGAAAACAAGCTCTTGGCTTAAGAAGCAAAAATGTTATTTCATTCATAAAACAAAGTGTGTTTTGATTTACATCCAAGATGACCTTTTATAGCCTTCAAAAATAACCTAAATCCAGCAAATTAGCCCCTTAAAATGTGCAACCTCCCAAACATCATTTTGACCCACTAACAAATAAACTTAAAAATAGTCAATAAATGACTTTAAAATGAAAATTACACAAATAATGGCCATAAATCCTACTTTGAATTAGTCAATTCATTCTCCTTGGTATTTTAACCATTCTTAAATAAATAAATAAAATTTAATTTGAAGTAGCTTGATGCATAGTCTCATTAGTTGATGCTAGATTCATTTAATGCAACTTTATCTTCAACATTGACTTTAAAGCAAATGTAGGAAAATACTCCAACATCTTCTAAGACTTCCTTTGTTGAGCTCATCATAGCTTGAACTTGAGTTATTAAAGCTTGTTGTAACTTCTTGCCTTTTGACCTAGTGATTGGACCTTGAGGCATGACAATAGATGGTTCAAGGTTCACATCATATGTAGTGTTAATAACTAATTGAACTAAAGATGAGAGGAAAATGTTAGGAAGGTTGGCGGTTTTTTAATATGTATCACATGTCGATAAAATCCACGTGTTGAGTGCTTGACGTTCACCTTGAAAAAGGGGACGCTAAGGGTTTTAACCTCGCTGTAGTCTTAAGCATTTTAGAAGTAAGTTAGGAATAACCATCTCACTAGGTGCATGCGCAAAGCTTGTTTTAAAAGGTAAATCTACGAACAATGAACCGGCAGATTGCAGTCAAGTGCTCCAGAAGGAGACTTGAAGAGAAGTTTATCATGTGCTAATTTTCTCATGAAAACTTAAGTTTGATTTAATTGGTTTGCAATATGAACATCTCCTCACTAGTTGATTAAGTTAAATTATAGGAAAAACAAGTTAGGTTCGGGTTTGAATTATAATGTGGATGTGGGTGAGTAGAATTTATAATGTTTTTTCTTTATTAAGCATGCATCGGTTAGCTACCAATGCGTGTTAGCAACCAACAACCTTGAAAGAGGAAGCTGGTGGAAGACCCAACATATTATGCTTAATCTGATGCAAAGTCTTTTGCATGTACCAAATAGCCTTGAAATTCTCTATTGTTTGAAAATAGCTTTTAGGTTCAATAAATTTGTACCAAATAGCCTGTAAATTCCCTATTGTTTGAAGAAATATAGAATTTAGTCTATGGTTAAAAACTAGAATTTAGTCTTTATGGGTTTGATAAAACCTAAGAAATAGTCTATATCATACATATACGTTGGCAAATTAAGTGCTTAAAAGTGAGTTATTCATGTGTCAATGGTGACTAATATAACAAAAAAAATCATATAATTTATGTATGAATAGTGAGCTTTCATGTACTTAATACGCCAACGATTACATACGATAAAGAATATCATATATTATTGGTGGCTTAGTGGAATTGCCCCCCCAAGTTTTGTTCGGCCCTAGTTTCGTTTAGTGGCCCAAAGTTTGACTCTCCAAAGCCTTTATTTTTAGTATTTTTTTGGCAAAACTTGGGAAATGTCTTAATTTTGAAACTATCTCGAGAAAATGTCTACGACTTTTTGCTGTTTAAATGCATGTCTATTTTTTTATGAAAAAATTAAACTCTACTTAATTAAATAAACAATGGACTAATATACCCCCAGACTTTAAATTCATTTTTTTTATGCATTTCTCTTAAAATTAAATATAAATTATTGTAACTACCATTCAAAAAATAAAGGGATTTTAATTTCAATATGAAACAAACTTCCCAACAAAATCCCAACCAATCAAAAAATGAATTTTAATTTTTTTTTTTGTTTGAATTCATAATTTAGAAAGAACATAAAAAAAAAAAAAAAAAATGAAATATGCAAAATTGACTTTGATTTATTTTTACCTTCTTGTACGTACGTACGAATGAAACATACAACCCACCCCGCGCCGTCGAAATTAGTTGTGCCGAGAATAGAACATTGCAAAATATCACCCCAAAATGGCACCTGACGCACCCATGTGGACAAGTAGAGGGCATTATACCTGAAAAAACCCCAAACCCTCTCTCTCCCACATGCACGGCTGTAAGTTGAATTGGAAATTAAAACACAAACCCAGAAAACTCCCAAATCGTCTCCCCCACATTCCCCCATTTGAATCAACCATCATCCCTCGACCAACGTCTGGTTCTCTGCTCTTCGTCGCCCAACCAACTTCCATCCTTCCGACCCTGCTCATTGTCGCTCAACAGTTTTCATCCTTCCGACCCCATCTGCTCGTCGTCGGCCAAGAAGCGTTCATCCTTCCCGACCCTTGCTCGTCGTAGATCAACCATTTTACGGAAAAGGCATCTACGATTTTAAATATATTGGGGGGAACGAAATCCCCTACATTCAAGGGATTTTGTTTCTCGAGATTATTACGTTCAACATACTTGTATATTTTTTAATTTTTTTTTATAAATATAGTGGAAGTTGGGAGCCCTTAAATCAAGGAGAGATGGGGTCAACAAAAATTCATTTCAATTTTTAACAAAATAAGAAAAGAATTTTCAATTTTTTAATTAATTTGAAAAAGGGTAGTTATGGAACAATTTATTTATCTCACCTCAAAAATTGAACTTTAGACATGAATTTAAATGCAAATATTGTGTAGACAAAAGCTAGAGATGGTTTGAAAATTAAGACATTTAGTACTATTTCCCTATTTTTTTCTCTGTTGTCCTTGTTTTTCCTTTTTCTTCTCTTTCTTCTATTTTTAATTTATCTTATATAATTTGTACTTTTTCTTTCTATTTTTTAATAGGTTGTTCCTTTTCAATTTTTTATTATATTTTAATTTTTTAAAATTTTTCTTCGACACATTCTTTCTTTATTATTTTTCTTTTATTTTTTATATTATATATGTGGTAAAATGATATTTAAAAATATATAGAAACTTTCTTAAAATGTTTTACATTTATATGTTTTGTATAAATATATTTTTTAAAATATTTCTACATATTTTTATATTTGGTTGTATATGTCTCTATTATTATAAATATTAAATTATATTTTCTTGACAAAACTATATCGAAATTTTATAATTTAAAATACATAAACTATATTTTCTTGATAAAATTATATCAAAATTTTACAATTTAAAAAACATTTTAAATGTTTTTAAAATAATTTTTATCATCAAATAAATTTTAATATTTGATTTTATAAACAATTATAGCATTATTATTATTATTATTTAGAAAACTATAACATTATTTAATTAAAAATTATTACCCTAAACCAAAATTCATTAAATTAAGAAGTACAAAATTACTTTTTCACATTTGATGATAGTTTTATTTTATATATATTTATAAAACTTAATTTTTTATTCTTAATTATTATGTTTTAATTTTTTTTTTTTTTAGAAATTATTCTTTATGAAACTAAAAGATTAAGAGTTTAATTTATAATGTCTCACCTACTCTTTGTAGAACAAAAAGATTAAGTGTTATAACAATAAAATATTGTGGATTAAAAAGTTTGTCTCATAAATCTTTTAGAGGTATGCATATACATACCTTTGCGCGTAAAAAAAAATTTGGCCCGCCAAACCATAAGGCTTGGATCCGCCACTGAGGACTATATTTTAGATTTTTTAAACCATTAGAACTAAATTCTAATTTATAAAATTATAGGGATTAAATTCTTACTTTCTTCAACCATGTGGACTAAATTCTATATTTCTTAAAACCATTCGGACTAAACTCTAGTTTTTTAAACTATGAAGACTACTCTCTAACTTTCTACAAAACAAAGGGACTAAACTTATATTTGAACCCTTTTCAAAAAAAAAAAAAAAAAAAACTTATATTTGAACCTCTCTTTTTCTATAATCAAATCTTGATAAGCGTCGAATGTTGCTTGAATTTTACAAAGCTAGAGGTCCTTTTAGGACCCTTTTAAAAACTCACAATTTAGACTAACTTAGATCGAACTTCGAATCTATGATTTTTACTCTTAGATCCTAAGACAACTCACACAGAATTAGTTTGATCAAGACTAATCCAAAGAATTGATTTAACATCAAACCTAAAGCAATATTTGAAAGAAATGAAACACTAAAAGGGGTTCAAACAAACACAAGTTTTAATTCATCAAGTCTGTCTAAATGATGCATTACAAGCCATTTAAAGGCCAAAAATTTGTGCATGTCTTTGTATACAAAAGGACTCAAAAAGCTAATTAATGCATTTTGTAGGAAATAAGAAATAAGAAGCCAAAAGTCATTTGCATGACTTAAATGCTAGACAATAAGGTAGATAAGTTTTAAATGGACCTAAATAACATTTCTAGAAAGTCATTTGCATTTATGAGCATGGTTGACAAGCTTTGACATCCAAAAGTCCCAAAATATAAAATATGGAAATTTCATACTTTAAATTTGTGCATCGTAATTTTAATCCTCTAGAATCTTCTTCTTCTTGCTTCTCATAACATCCCCTTGATGCATAAACAATAACTTGGTGGTTGGATTCATATCAACCCCCCTTTCTTTAAAAGGATTTGTCCTCAAATCAAGGTGTTTATTCATGGGTTGAACATCTTATGCTTGCTGCCATGGATGAACTTGGAAGAAAATTTGGAGTACTTCATCATAATAAACAAGTTGGCATTGTCTTTGTTGTCATTGTTTCGAAGGAAAGCTTCAATTCAAGTTGTTGTATAAGGTCTTTTGCTTCTTGTAAGAACTCAAAAGAAACACTAGACAAACATTGTTTGAGCTCGCCCGTTAGATAGCAAATTCATTTATATAAAAGTCAAAAAGTATTTTGTTTTGTAAACAAAAAAGATTTATCCTCATTGGTTCTTTGACACAAGCTTATAACATTGGCTTTTCTCTCATTTTTTTTTCAATAGGCCATAAACATATCTTATGCTTTTCTCTCGCACTCATTTTCTCAAGAGATTATTTTTCAATAAAATCATATGCTATTGTCTTGGCCTTTTCTGCCTTTTTCTCAAACTCACACACATCAACATGTACATCTTCAATAAAATGGTTTTACAATAGTAGAAGGAATACATGAAAACAAGTCCTTACAACCTAATTCCATACTAACGTCATTAGCATGTGTTGAACATAAACTACAAGGAATTTCATTTTTAATGATACAACTTTCTATTTCAACCATATGTTGAACTTCATCACATGAGCTATCATTTTCAGAAGAGTATTGAATATTTGAAATTGGTTTAGCATGAGTGTACCTTGAAGACATCTATTTGCGATATGCTCTTCTCTCTTCCATTTCTTCTCTCATCATTTCCATCATATCTTGAAGGGCTTGAAGAATCACATTATGTGCATGTTGAAAAAATAGTTTACCTCTAAAAATAACCAAGGAATGACGACCTTCGCTCTGATACCAAATGATAAGCTCTGATACCAAATAATAAGCGTCGAATGTTACTTGAATTTTACAAAGCTAAAAGTCCTTCTAGGACCCTTTTAAAAACTCACAATTTAGGCTAACTTAGATCGAACTTCGAATCTATGATTTTCACTCTTAGATCCTAAGACAACTCACCCAGAATTAGTTTGATCAAGACTAATCCAAAGAATTGATTTAACATCAAACCAAACCAAGATTTGAAAGAAATGAAACACCAAAAGGGGTTCAAGCAAACTCAAGTTTTAATTCATAAAGTTTGTCTAAATGATGCATTACAAGCCATTTTAAAGGCCACAAATTCGTGTATGTCCTTGAATAAAAAATTACTCAAAAAGCTAATTAATGCATTTTGTAGGAAATAAGAAATAAGAAGTCAAAAGTCATTTACATAACTTAAATGCTAGACAAAAAGGTAGATAAACTTTAAATGGACCTAAATAACTTCTAAAAAGTCATTTGCATTTATGAGCATGGTTGGCAAGCTTTGACATCCAAAAGTCACAAAATATCAAATATGAAAATTTCATACTTTAAATTTCTACATTGTAATTTGAATCATCTAGAATCTTCTTCTTCTTGCTTCTCATAACAGCCCCTTGATGCATAAACAATAATTTGGTGGTTGGATTCATATCAAATCCCATATTTTGTTGTAGTAAATTAATAAACCCTTAGAAATAGCTGAATCTGTGCCCCTATCATATTTTATACATCATGAACAACCATGGAGTAATGATCCTTTGCAATACAATTTAAGGGGATATTTTTAAGAACTGTTTTTCTAAAATTACTTTCTTCACTATTTTTATTTAGTTATTTTAACCTGGTCAATTCCCTCCTCCTATTAAATTGGAAGAGTTTGATAGACATACTAAACAATCTGTCATAGTTCTACAGATCTCATTTCGTGTAAAACGTTTTCATCTTGTTGATTTATTTTCCGTTTCGAGCTGAAAAGCAATCGGAGATCCTTCAAACTGGTTCTTTCGGAGGTTAGTTATTTTTTGAACCATGGAGCAATAGGGGGCTCGCTCATCTTCTCTTTTTAAAGAACAAATATAGTGCCTCGATTCAAAATTTACACAAGGATATATAGCTTTATTAAGTTGTAGTTTTGTTCAAGGTGCAGAGAATATATTGATGAACGATATCGCAAATGAGTGGTTTGATAGGAGGAAGGTTCAAGCTCTTTTCATTCGGTAAAGTATATAAAAATAAATTAAAAAGCCATACTGTCAAATTCATGTGGTTTATAGATTTTCAAACTCAAAAACACATTTACTTCACCAATTTTTTCTTTTTTTTTTAGATTACAACTATTTGGAGTGGACATTTGAATCCATGACCTCTTGATCGTTGGGTATATATTAATGCCATCGATTTACTACTCTTATTGGCTTACTTCACCAACCCATAACATACAAACATTGATCATCTTTTATTCTTTCTTCTTCTTTTTTTTTCTCTAAATTCTATACACACATTACTCTTACAAAAAAAGAAGAAGTTGTTCTTCCATTTAGTATTACAATCTGCAAATTGTAATTCACGCTCAAGAATACTAGGTAGTTTTCAGTTTCACGTTAAATAAAAGCCATATAATCAAATTGAAGTTTTTTATTTTCAGCCTCAAATACATTTTGCAAAATGTTTTTGTTGGGAGTGCCACTAAAATTATATTAGGCCAGAGGAGAAGAAGATTATGGGCATAACAAGGACAGTATCTCAATTGGGATGAGACTCGAAATAACTTCTCTTTAACAAGTGGTCATGTTCCTTACTTAGCAATTTACGTGAAATTCTCAAGGAGATGTTTGGATGAGTGGGGTTTAAGAGAGGAGAGACAATTTTGAGTGGTTTTGAAAGATATTGGAAAGAGGGGTTTGGAATGTGACGGTTTGTACAGAGGTTGTCGGCAAGTCCATATTTAGATGTAGTTGTTTGAACGAGGTTTGGAGACAAACCCACATTTTGAATGTAGTTAATTATTTTTTAAGGAGGTCTTACCGACAAACACAGTTTGAAGCTAAACGCTGTCGTTTTATCCTATTTTACTAACATCCCCCTCAAACGAGAGGGTGATGGAAGAATCCCGAGTTTGGAACATGTTGCCGTAAATCGAGCTTCAGTTTGAGCTTTCGTAAGACCATCCGCCAGTTGCTCAGAAGAAGGAATGAAACGAATTGAGAGCTGCTTAGCAAGAACCTTATTTCAAACAAAATGGACAACAAGTTCGACGTGCTTGCTTCGGGCATGATTGAACCCAGCTAATGTCAGATGCGGTATGGGCCAAAGACCTATACCCCGACTCAGTGCTAGACCGAGCAACAACATGTTGCTTTTTTTAGCTCCAAGAGATGAGAGACCCTCCTAAAAACAAAGCATGAGTAGCTATGGAGCGGCGATCATCCAAACCAGACGCCCAATCCGCATCACTGAAGGAAACTAAAGTGAGAGAGGATTGGCGCGGAAAAAATAAGCCATACATGGAGGAACCCTTGAGATACCGAAGGACCCTTTTAACCGCAACCCAGTGATTTTCCGTTGGAGCCTGTTTGAATTGTCTGAGTTTGTTGACGATGAATGCGATGTTCGGCCTTGTGTGAGACAGATGTTGTAGTGCTCCTAAGGCACTGCGGTACAAGGTTGAGTCATTGAACAGATTACTGTCCCTGAGGCATAGTTGCTTACCAACAACAGCAGGCGTAGAACATGGGGTGGCATTTGTCATGCCAAAACGATCTAGAATGTCACGAATATAGCGGCTTTGCGTAAAATACATTCCATTAGGGTTGCAAGAGATCTCCACACCGAGGTAATAATGAAGATGACCCATGTCTTTTAAAGCAAAGACACAACCAAGCTAACAAGCGAATCTATCAACGATGGATTAGTTACTATAATCAAGATGTCGTCGACATAGATAAGAACTAGCAAAAGAGTTGACCACCGACAGAGAAAGAACATTGAATTGTCAGACTTGGAGTTGAGAAAACCCCATTGAAGCAAAGTTGCTTTAAGGCGATCAAACCAGGCCCTTATTGCTTGACGAAGACCATAGAGCGCCTTTTGAAATTTATAGACATGTGTCGGTCGAGTGGAGTCCACAAACCCATCAGGCTAAGCCATATAGACATCCTCAGTTAGAATGCCATTCAGAAAATCATTGTTGATGTCAAGCTGGCGTATAACCCAATCTTGAGATGTGGCAATGCTTAATATAATGCGAATCGTGGGGGCTTTAACAACAGGACTGACAGTTTCATGAAAATCAATTCCTGGAAGTTGATGAAACCCCTTTGCGATGAGCCATGCTTTACTTCGTTGATAAGAGTCATCAACGTTCCGTTTCACACGGAAAATACATTTTCATCCAACCAAATTGACGTTGGACGGAGCAGGGACAATGGTCCACGTACCATTTTGTTGTTTATTTCCTCATCCATAGCAGATTTCCAGACAGGAGATAATAAACCGAGTTTAGCTGTACGAGGTTCAACGTCTGCAGGCACAACAGTGTGTGGGACGTAGGCCCACTTCTTTGGTTTTCGTATACCGGATTTCGCTCCCATTTTCATAGGGTGCACGGATGGTGCACCAGGTTGAATGGCAGGTGAAGCTTCAGTGCAACAATCAACAGACGGCTGAATGGGGTCAGTACCTGAGGGGCTCGGTGCAGAGCCAGAAACCTGTGGATTTTCACATGGAGCCGAGGTAGTTGGAGTAGTAGGAGTTGGTGATGCTGTGGGGGGACAGGTAGTTGGAGGTGTCACATGAGAATCATCCGGGAAAGGAGCATACGAAATACACGAGTTAGTTTTCGACATAGAGGAGGATAGAGGGAAGACAGACGTTGAGAAACCATTTTTAAATGGAAAGTCAGCTTCATTAAAAACAACATTTTGAGAGACATATAAACGACCAGAGGCACTAAGACATTTGTACACTTTATAGTTTTATGAAGATCCGAGAAAAATGCACTTTGTGTTGTGATGATCGAATTTGGCTGTTTGATAAGGACGGAGGCAGGGAAAACAAGCAGACCCGAAGACTTTCAATAGAGAGTAATACGGAGGTCGTTTGAAAACACATTCAAAAGGGGATTTGTAACCAAGAACAGGAGTGGGCAGTCGGTTTATGATGTACACGGCAGATTGAAACGAATCCCACCAGTAGACTAGGGGCATATGAGCTTGTGCGAGAAGTGTTAGTCCCATTTCAGTGATGTGCTGGTGTTTTCTTTCAACAACATCGTCTTGTTGACTCGAGTAAGGAGAACTATGAAGAATGTCAATACTATTTTCCTTGAGGAACGGAGTGAATGCTTGAAATTCACCTCCCCCGTCTTTTTGAAGCATTTTGATTCGAGTATCAAACAAATTTTCAACGAGCTTTTTGTACGTAATGAACGCAGTTAGAGACTCCGATTTGGCATGAAGGGGATAGATATGGGTGTACTGAGAGTGGTTATCAACAAAACAAATGTAGTATTTATAACCAACAGAAGAGTAAACGGGAGCAGGTCCCCAAAGATCAATGTGAACCAATTCAAGAGTATTGGATGCACGGAAATCGGATAAAGTATCAGGTAGATTTCGAGATTTCCCAAATTGACAGGAATCACAGAAGTTCAAATTTTCATTAGATGGAAGAAACTGATTACAAGACTTTAACACATGACAGAGGATTCGATCTTACTCATGACCGACTCGTTGGTGCCAAACCGACTTGGACACTTTACACCGAGTAGAATTATTTAATCGAAATAGACGCAAGACAAAGAATCGAAGAGGTAGGATTGAATGGAGCTGAACCAGTGTTTAGACTTGGAAACTGAAATTTGTAAAATCCATCACTACGTGTTCCTCGCAGCACCACCGTCCTTGTTACCTGATCCTTCACAACACAACAATCAGGACGAAATTCAACTATTAGATAATTATTAGCGGTTAACTTCGACACACTTAATAGATTGTGCTTAATTTGTGGAACATGCAGAATGGATTTAAGTTTAATCGATTTTCCAGAGGAATAGATCAGATTACGATTTCCAATACTAGTAATAGGAAGTCTTGTACCATTTACCAAGATGGCTGGTTGACATCGTAAAGTGAGATGGTTGGTAAAGTGAGATGGCTGGTTGCTTCACTATCGGCCAACCACTATGGATCGGTCATGATTTCCAGCGTTGCTACAAGAGCAGTTGGTTCAGTGTTCTGTCGAATCGTTGATAGCACGCATAGGACGGATGCCCATATTTACCACAGATGTGGCATGTTAATTTGGGCGCATTTGAAGAGTTCGACCCGACATTGCCTCCATTGCTTTCTAAGTAGTTTGTGTTGATATTGCTGTTTCCAGAATAGTTACCATTGTAACCGCTAGAGTTTGGACCATTTCCTCTTCCTCCAGGGTTGCCAGATGAACGACCTCGACCTCTATTACCCTGGCCTTGGCCCTTGTTCCCATTCCAATTTCCTCTGCCTCTTCCTTGGTTTTGGGTGTTTGAGAACGATCCCGAGCGAGAATAGGCATAGTTTGTCATTTTATCAACATTTGGATCTGGAACAACATTGAGTCTCTCGAGCGTTCCTTCGAAGGTGATTAACGTTGAGTGAAGATCATGCCAATGTGTGATTTCTCTTCCTTCAATCATGCAGATGATCGGTACATATTCTACACTCAGCCCACCTAAAACATAAGAGGTTAGATCTGAGATAGAGATTGGCGCACCTGCTAATTTTAGATTATCAGATGTTTGTTTCATCAGTCCCAGATAATTCGAGCATTTTCTTTGCCCCTTTCTTCGTGTTCTGAAGAACACCTCTCAATTGATTTATCATCGCCATGCTTGAAACACCGTACATCTGCTCCAAAGCTTTCCAAACTTCTTTTGTCGTCGAGAAGCTTACAACATCTGCTGCGACCGCTGGAGTCATCGATCCAAACAGAAAACCCACAAAGAGCTTGATCGATCGTTGTCCAATCCTTGAATTTCAGATTTGGAGCCTGAATAGAGCCAGATGCCCCATCAGTCGTTTCGATGCGGCTGAGGCTTCGTTCCCAGAACGTATCCGTCCACTTTCTGGCCTCGAAGAACGGTCGTAACGATACCTCACCAGAGGAGATAGTTTTTCTCGTCGAGTTTCACAGTGATGACAATACTGAGCTGGTGACCGAAGGACGAACCCGCACCACTTACAACCATAATCGGAGCAGTCACGAAGGTAACAACTGGGGTCGAATCGTTGCTGAAGACATCTCCTTCGCTAGCCATGGCGTTTGCCCCGGAGGCTCTGATACCAAGTTTGATAGAGAGAAAAACGAAAGCAAACAGTGTTCTCCAAGAAAAGTCATGCAAAAGCTCAATCGTATTAGGTCAATGAATGAGTACATAAATAGTACAGGTATGATGGAAAAAGAGGAAAAACCACCACTCAAAGAATGACACGCGTCTCGCTATAGGACAAAGAATGCTAACGCCAATAACAAAAAGCATACAACACCATTTCACAAAATACACAAAGGAGAAAAGCTAAACGCTGTCGTTTCATCTTATTTCACTAACAAACACACATTTTGGATGTGTTTGTTTGAAAGAGGGGTTGTACGAGGAGTTTCATTTTTTTTTAATAATATGGCATTATTAAAAAAAAAAAAAATGTGCATGGTTTCTCATTTTGTTAATATTTGTCACTTTCTTTTTATAATTGTTTTATTTTTAGACTTTTATTTTAGTAAAACTTACTTAATTTTTCAATAATGCTAAAAAAATTTATTTCTAAATATGTTTAGTTTTGGTATCTCAAGTTTAATAGATTTTTGTAGTATTAATAAATTAAAAAATTATGTTCATCTATGTTAATAGAAAAACGTTCAAATTTCAAAGTTATTAATTATAAAAGTATAATAATGATTTTTTTTGTGGCTAGCACGTTTATGAATTCATTTTTAATGATTACTAATTTAACACGAGAGTCATACGTTCGATACCGAGAATTGATATTTGTTCCCTTTTTCCTCGATATGTATTCAAAAAAAAAAAACTTGATACAAATTTAAATCTGTTTGATTTAGTTATTTATATATAATTTAAAAAAAAATTGAATGTCATAATTTAGTTATTTGTAAATTATAATCCTAAGATTTAAATATTAATTATACATATATATTATTTATTTTGAACTTTATTATTTAGTTATTAAATTATTTTTATTTATTTATTTTTATTTAAGTCTATTATTGAATTGAATTGAATTTATTTTTTACATTTCGGATGATTTATTTAGTTAGCTGTTAATTATAATCTTGTGATATAATTATTTAGTTTTATATACTTCAAAAAATAAATATTTTTTGTTTATTTGTTTGGTTTTATTTTTAAATTTTAGTATTATAATTTAGGGAAATTTGCATGTATATTAGAATAAGGCAAAAAAATTATATAAATAGCAAAATAATGAAAATATTTATAAATATAGCAAAACCAGATTTATAGACTCTATCAATAGTGTTTGATAGACTCCACCAATAGTATCTGATAGAGTCTATCAATACTATCTAAAAAAAAGTTGCTAAATTTGCAATATTTTTAAAAAGATGCTATAATTCTAATGTGAGGTAGAGAATTTGCTATAGAGTACAAATTCCCTATAATTTATTATATGATTAATTTCTTAAAAAAAATTTAATTAAAATTTTTTTATTTAATTATTCTATTTTTTTTTCAAATTTGAATCTAATAATTTAATTAATTAAGTATATCTATTTTCTATTTCTAATGGTTAAGTGTGCAACTAAAATCTTCATCGACTAGATATAAAGAGAAAATAACCATGAATATATAAGAGTGATAATATCACTCGACATAAGATATTTTAAATTAATTTAAAAGAAGACTTGTATCCAAATGGCCGACAATATAATAATATTGGAGATGTTTGTCAAAGAATTCGACATCCCTAACAGATTTTAACACTTGGACCAATAACTATCGAAACAAAAGAATGAGTTTGTGTTCCTTCCTCTCTTAAATTAAAAGTTGTTATGGAAGAGTCCAACATCAATATAAAAGAGAGTTACTCCTTAGTTTTGAGGTGGAACTTCATATTCTCTAACATAAGTGGTTTCAATTCTTTGAAAGATGATTTTGGATAATTGTGTCTCAAGTAAAGCGTTTTTTTATATTTTTTTTCCTTAATTGAATTTTGCAATTAACTTTGGAAAAAACATAATTGTATATTTGATGTGCAGCAATGAAGGGACAATTGATGGTGCATTGTTTGTTAACAATTGGTTGTTTAGGAAGTTATTCGGTTGATGGAGTATCGAAAGAGAAACCAAGAGTGCCTTGTTATTTTGTATTTGGGGACTCTCAAGCTGACAATGGAAATAACAACAACGTGACTGGGCTAATAGCGAGGGCTGATTATAAGCCTTATGGCATTGACTTCTCTAACAAAGGGACACCCACAGGGAGGTTTACAAATGGCCGAAATCTTCCCGATTTCATTGGTTTGTCTTCTTTTTTCCATCTTACTTTTGAGCGTGAAATTTCTTAATTATTAGATTATAGATTATACATGATGTCTGAGTCTACTTGGCTATACTTTTCAAGTTTATATTTTTTTATTTTGATTTAAACAAATTATTGATCTCATTTATATATGTGTATTTGTCTGATTTTAAGCCACATAGATTAGAAAACAATATTTGGTATATATATATTTATTTATTATTATTATTTTTTTTTGGTAATGATTCAACTTCCTAGAATACTGTAATAGGTGTTACAGATGCATGCATTTCGAAATCTGCAACTCATTAAGTTAACACATGTAATTTCCAAAAGATCTTTTCATTTTCATAAAACATCTATGAAATCAAGCTAAAAGTTCAAATATTGAAACAGTTACGGATCTCATGAGTTCCAAACAGTAAACATAATTAAACGTGCTAAAGTTCAACAATAGTTCGTAAAGTAAACAACAAGACGATTCAAGGAAAAAATTATGTTGTGTCCTTGATAAATGCACCTCCCAGCTTAACCACCTTGTAATGCGTTCACACCTGAAAAGTTCTAAATAGTGAATATATCGAAATATACTTAGTAAGGAGCCCCATCATGAGATTAAGCATGTAAGTAAAAACAAGTTGAGAGATACGAAAACTGAAGCTACGGGTCTCTAACATGAGTTCTCGGCCCATAAGCCATGAGCAAAGGCTTATACTAAATGCCGGAGACATACACGAATGCTAGAAATGTGTCTGACCTCTATAAGAGAGGACCACTGGCGAGGGAAATTGGATCCCTAAACCTCAGGTCAGGACACGTCCTAGTGTCCATAGAGACATACTCAATGCCTCAAGGTAATTTGACTTTGTTAAGTGTGAATCCCTTAATCAAGGCCTCCTTCCCACATGACGCACAAGCAAAGAGGACTCATTGTCCTCGCTCGAATCCTAAGGGGTGTTAGAGAGTCACAACAACACCAATATATATAATCCGCATACATTAGTAGAAAGCGGAGATAAGATGACAGGCAAAGGCGGATCTTTTAAAAAAGATAACGGACCAGAGCCACCATCATTTCCCTTGTCATCAAAGAGAAAAGATGGCGGGCACCTTTTATGACGGGTGTGCTCATCATCTTTCTCTTTTAGTGCCAGGTAAAAATGATCATCATTGAATCTCTTTGATAACACGTTTTCCTGTCATCTTTTGTGCCCGTCGTTAAATTTTTTGTTCCGTATTTTTAAAAAAATAGTTCGCGTGCACGTTGGTCCCATCATTTAGGATCTCAAAAATTTTGGAACTGCTTTTTATTTTCTTCAGGGGAAAGTAGTAGAGTTGAAGAAAATTATTTTCTATTTTGTATTCGTGCTTGGAATCATGTGCCTAGATTTTATGGAAAACTTCAATACTTTAGAGCTTTATGTTGTTCTCATTGACACTTTCATTAATTTGTGTATTGAGCTTTTGTATTCAACCCACTTCAACTTCTTTGTCAATGAACTCTTGAACCCTTCTCACATGAACAACTTCCAACACTCTGGGATGCTCTCATGTTCTTCATTTTCAAATCTTTTCCTACACAAAAAATCATCATGAAAATATCTCCCAACTTTGCCTTGACCCATGAAAATTAAAAAACCCAGTAATATTAACAGACATAATGCATTAAGAATATAATCCAAACCAAAGATAAAATTAACTAGAAAATTGCTCTAAAGCACAATGAAACTGACATATTACCAACTTCCACCCTAAAATCACAATCTTAAACAAACAATAGTTAAACACAACAATAATAAAATATCTAAAAAACTTCAAAAAAACTAAAATGAAAATAAAATGCTTACCATTTTTCACAATGCGGTCAAAACGAAAACGACGGTCACCAAAAAGTGAATAGAAGCATAGATACAAAAATTTGAGATCATGAGAGAGAGGGAAGTTCTTAGTCTATGTATGGGCCGTCAACTTTTGATGGGCATCATTCAAAGTGCATGTGATTTAAGTATGGCTATATATGATACTTTCAATATGGAATTTAAACTTAATATGCTATTGCTAGAAAAGTAGTATTAAATCGCAGACTTATGCAAGTATACGTAGTCGAATCGCGAAAAATGATAAACATTTGTTTTATAATTCTTAACTGCGATAACCTAGTTGCCTTGTGTGCAATAAACTCGCACTTGCGCAAGTATACATGATCTGCAGTAAGTAATAAATAAATTATCGATCTCCACAGGGACTGTGATTTGTATAAGGTAATGTTTAGAATTGAACATAAAGTAAATGAATAGGTGTTGTGATAGTTTTGTTTGAATAACAAAAAAAAAGTAAAACAATAGTAAAATGGATTGAGAGAGATAAGGCTAAACTAAGATACTCATTGATAGCAATAGCGATGGCTACAGAGAAACTTGCGGTAAGGGTAAACTATCATGTTATGCCTCACAAACTTCCGCTTCTCTTCCGTTCGCATCAAGTCCGACTTCCGCCGCAACTTGATGTAGTGATAAATCGGCGTTAAGTATGCAATAGTTACGCATTTATTTGTAAACTACGATTTAAAGTATTAAAGCTGTAATAATAACCTACTAAACATGTAGACTAGACTTAGGTTATTCTTCCAATATACAACTGATAAGCGCCGAAAGTTGCTTGAATTTTACAAAGCTAGAAGTCCTTCTAGGATCCTTGTAAAAACTCACAATTTAGGCTAACTTAGATCGAACTTAGAATCTATGATTGTCACTCTT
>JBBMEF010026888.1:0-40396 GCA_037832685.1 Sicyos baderoa | reverse complement strand
GGTCAGTGCTCGTTGATCTAGCTCAGAAAGGCGATTCGAGCTTGAAATCAACCATTTCGAAGCTATTGGTACGGCTGGAGCTATTTCAATTTCAAGATTGAAGGTACCTGTGAGTCAATATGAACAGCATAGTATATACCTCGATTTTTGTCCATAAACATTCACATTCAGTTTACTCTGTATATACAATCTTTCTTTGAAGTTCAACCCACTTTTAGAACAACCACAGTGATAAAACCATTATAGTAAGAATGCAATAAGTTTTACTCCATTGAAATAAAAATGTGAATTCCTACTTACAATGTACACGTTTTATATTTTTCAAGTAATACAAGAGTTGAAAAAGAGCCTTTTTTCTGAAATTTCTCTATTTCTAGATTTGCTACTCATATTCCATCAGTCTTGTTCTGTATTTCCTTAACTGTAAGATTTGTGCCTCGGTGAAACTACACTACTCCTCGATGATCTCTCGATAGCCCGGTTACTATCTTAGTTGAGAAGACAAATTTTTGTATCTGTTTTAGATTGGTTCTTTGCCTGTTTTGGAAAATCAGGCATTTTCTGCTTGGTTGAGGCCAGGCGTGTTGGAGAACTAAAATATAGTTGTAGTTGTTGATTAATATAATTAAATTTACCCCAACCCATCAGTTTATATATTTGGGCTGATTGGTGATTTAACATGATTCAACATGATATAAGAGCTTGGGATCGTGTGTTCAAGTCATTATGAGGTTGTTTCCTCCCCAATTATTATTTGATTTCTACTTGTTGGACAAGTGATGGGGAGTGTTGGTTGATTTAATTAAATTTACCCCAACCTATTAAGTTCTTAGGTTGATTGGTGAACACTGAACATGATTCAAAAGTAGTCCATTTGTGGATGAGAAAATAAATGGTTTTCACTTCTCAGTATAAGGATGGAAGTCACTGGAAAATATGAGAATTAAGGGCAGTTTCGTTTATTATTTTAGCAAAAGATTTGAGACTAGCCAAATTTTCATTTTGACCTGATAACATTTTGTATCATGTACAAATGTTCCTATAAGTATATCGAAGAATGGTATGTAATTTTCCATTTTAGAATTTAGATCGAGTATTGCGTATCTAGCTGCAAGAGGCGTAGCTAGCTGACTGCATAAGGTCTTAGTATATATGAAAATGATCATGCTAGGCGGGTCACAATTAGTCGTTGGTGGAAGGTTTGGACTTATCGCAATTAATCACTGTCTTGCATGCTTCTAGTTGATAAATTAATGTTGACCCAAGTCAATGTTATGCAGAGACAAACTATTTGAAGGATATTTAGATCCAAAAATACAAAGATGATTACATAGAAGGTGATAAATCACATGGATACATAATTTGGTCATGCCTTAGGTTATGCATCTGGTGTAAGTACTTCTACTGTTGATGTTTAACTCACACTAACATCAAAGCAAGCATCACAGATCCAACAACAGCATAATGCAAAGATGCTGCACAGAGTTCTGAAAACCATTAGTTTATGAAACACACATGATGAATCAAGTGCATCTGCACAATGAAACAATAAAGGGGCATTTGGGCGGGTTAAGATAACCCTAACCATGTTTGGACTACTGGTTTATAATAATCGGTGGGTTAGTCCATAACCCTC
Source organism: Sicyos baderoa (assembly GCA_037832685.1). Lineage (NCBI taxonomy): Eukaryota > Viridiplantae > Streptophyta > Magnoliopsida > Cucurbitales > Cucurbitaceae > Sicyos > Sicyos baderoa. The sequence continues at coordinate 38,760 of JBBMEF010026888.1, read as the reverse complement.
GAGTTATGTATGTAACATGCACTTCAAACGTAAATTATCATTTCATAACCTCTATTATAATAACATGAACCACAAACACAAGTTATTATAATCTCCCCTTTTATAATCACCTATGTTTAATAATCCAACCGTTGTACCAAACACACCATAAGTATTCCTAAATCTTACACTGCACAAGGAAAGAAAAATGCTTGAGAAAGAGAACGAAAACACGCCGATATTTACTAGATAATAGATGAAACTAACTACTATGCTTACCAACCATCTTTGAGTGGCTCGAGTGGCCAAAGAGGGTCTTGGGATGCTTAGGGTGATGAGTTCAATCCATGATACCCACCTACCTAGGAATTAGTTTTCTATGAATTTCTTTGATATTTAAATGTTGTAAGGTCAGACGATATGTTTCGTGATATTAGTCGAGGTGCGCACAAATTGACCCGGACAGTCACAGATATCAAAAAAAAAAAAAAAAAACTATGCTTACCATCCTTCAAGGAAGTTTCTGTTCCCTTTCTTTTGCGTATGCGGGCATCGAAAACTCTTTTTTCCTGATATGCAAGTTGAAACAAGATCTATCTTAAACTTCTTTCTAACTATTTTTATTGAAACTAAGGCACACTCTTCTCACACACCACAAACCTGCTGACTGAGGCTGGTTTGGAGCATCTGCTACATGGCAGCACCCTTTGTTGTTTGCGTCTTCACGCGCCATCGGACGAAAGACAGATAGATCAGTGTTCCTAAGATTTCACTACTCTGTAACCTGTTGCAAAGGAATGGTTAGCTCTCTCAAATCTCAATGAACAACTCTTGTGTTGCTTGCCTTATGCTTATAAAGTGGTGCCCTTACCTAACAAAGAATTTTGCATTTCATTTATGTTCTAGAGTATGCTCACAGCTAAGCTCATACATTCTCCACATTCTTCAATAAAGCAGAACAAAAATTAGGGGTTGTGGAGTGAAAGATTCTTGTTTGAGTGAGAGGCAGATTTAGGAAACTTATGTGTGACAATATTTAGAATTTCTAATTCCATTTTAGCAATTTTGGAACATACAATGTGAAACTTTTACTGACCCAATAATTAATGTTCAGCTGTAAAGAAACAATGAATTGACAAGTAAAGAATAATGGAAGAAAACATCAACGTACAGATTTACGTAGTTCACTAATACGCCTGCAAGCAAGGAGAGAAACCATTTTATTAACCAGCGCAAGCAAGCAAGGAGAAAAACTATTTTATTAAGAAGCAAATACAAAATACAAAGATATATAGCACCCCTCTTAAAATCTAAACAGGCCAACAATAAAGTTGCAAATGAAAAACTTATGCCTCATTTGATAACCATTTGGTTTTTGGTTTTTGGTTTTTGAAATTTAAGCTTATTTTTACTTAAATTTTTTATAATGTGTTCCATTTTTCCTACCATGTTTTCATCTTTCCTTAAGAAAGTATGTGAATTCTAACAAAATTTCAAAAAATAAAAATAAGTTTTTGAAAGTTTTTTTTTTTTTTTCCAAATTTTAATTTGGTTTCTAAGAATATAGCTAGGATATAGATGTTCAAGTAAGAAAAACATATGCTAAGAAATTTTTTGTAGGCTTAAATCTCAAAAACTAAAAATAAAATGGTTATCAAACGGAATCTTAAATAATAATAGGGTCATTTGGAGCATCAGATAATTGATTCAAAGCATTTAAACAATAAAGACTAAAACATGATTGAGATTTACTATTATTATTATTTATTTATTTTTTTCGTTTCATGACAGTGAGAATCTGTTCATCTTTAACATTGTATCAAGATAAGATTCTTGTTTTAGGAGCACCGAATATATTCCATTCCCATTAAATAGTTGGTAGATTAACACTAAGCCCTTTTTAAGTCTAGAATTGTGTAGTTATTTATGTGGTTTGTAGCTTATATATTACATTCAATAAAGCTCTCTCTAACTTAAGTGTGTGAAATTACTTTTTAGGTAAACAAACATGAAAAGGAAAAAAAGTAGAGAAAGCTCTTTTATTGGATACTCATTTAAAACAAACTTTTTTTATTATTATTATTTTATAATATTTAAAACAAACATTTTAAGATTAATATAATATCTCAATGGGTTTAACTTTAGAGTAGGAATAAGGGGGTTTAAAAATTGTATTGCCCCTTGGAAGAAATGTCTATAACCATGCAAAAAAGCAACAAGTTCTTTTTTGTTCAACTACGATTGATTGAGCAAATAACTTCAAATTTCCTATAATCCAAAACCCTTCAAATAGGATCCAAGCACCTTAATATAATACATTAGGGCAAAGATAATACATGAGCATGCACATGATTCTTATTTTATCTCCTCTATGAAAACTTTATCCCTGCTTTTGGCCTTACTATCCATTTTTGTAGACATTTTATGATTCTCAAACTCCACTATTGAACTCTTCTCCATCTTTACGACATTCGCCAATGTCGACCAAGCTTCACTCGGCTGCTCGTGAACCCAGCACATGATGAAAAAGATCTTCCTGTCGGCGTGTTTAAGCTTGGTACTAATTTCTGACCATCTAGATTTTTTTCTCCTCTTTCCTGATTTCAATTCTCTTTCCGCGGCTTGGTTAAGCCTCTGCAAATCGCAAAGCAAGCACACTAAAGCAGGACTGCCGAGAGAAAGTAATATAGCAACATCGTCGATAAGACTCAATCCAAGCTGCAAGCCCCCTACGTGTCGATAAGCTGGAGAACAGGTTTGCTCCAAGCAAGATGACAGGGTTTCTAAAACTGTTTCTGGTTGACCACTTTGACCCAAGACAGAGGAGACACTCAAAACAACCAGAGCTGATCCTATAGCATCTGATCGCCAGTCTCCATTGTAGAATCGAAGTGTGAAACAATAACTATAAATGATATCGACCAGGTGAACAGCCAACAGGGGTGATGGCTCTGCAGAACTAAGCTTGCTAACTGAAGGTAATGGGGTTTCTGGCCCTCGAGGAATTCCAGTTAATTGTGTCGCTTCCGCTCCACTTGTCAGTGAAGTTGTCAGTTCCTGCTCATCATGGAGCTGAACAAGTCGTGTTCCTTCTTTGCTCAGAGATATTGTTCGCGCAGAAGGTTTCGCCCACCAAGCTTCCCAAGGTTCAATCATCTTGCTCAACTCTCCTGATGCCATAGCTCTTAAGAACCGTTTCTTCTCCTCTGGTGAAAGATCATCAAAACTGAGTTGATCACCTGCAGAAATCAGCAAAAAAGGAATATGTTTTCATCAGTGCCCGTGAGATGTTGTACATCCTAAAAACTGAAGAGTTGAAAAATCAGTTTGAAAGAACAGGAAGAAGGCTGCTCTATACAGGTTCAAGGTTCGTCAATAAGTGATGACTTTTGAGAAACATACCTGCAAGAACCTTCTCGATAGTTTCCTCGGACAAAGTTGAATCTGCAAGTAAGCAAAAGAAGGATTCAGTCATGCAAAAGCAGAAGATTAACTGTTGGAGATGGAACGTCCACACTTTGTCAAAGACTTAAAATAACTTCAGAAAATGAAACTCCCAGTCCCATTTCTATCTTATCAGAAAAGGAAAAACGGCAACAGATAATTTCGTGTTGCCACTATAAAAGATGCACGTTTGTTTTAATTTGGCCTTGCTATTTTGGATTGAAGTCCCTTTTGTAGTTAATGTAGGAGTCCCATTTCTTTTGGGCTTGTTTTTCATATGTCCTTGTATTCTTTTATTTTTTTCAATAAACAAAAGTTATGTTGCTTACCCAAATCAACAAACCACAATTTGGCTGAATTACAGAAGCAAATCATCACTCAACTAAGTGCTAGAATCTGCAAACAAACAACTACCCCAAAATCCAATTTAAAACTACAAGGCTAAAAAACAACAACACTTCTGTCCAATACAACAAATAAGATTTTGAGCTCTCTTTTCATTTTCCATCACATCCCAAAAGTTGTTACTATACACATCCCCACGATTTGTCCCCATTGTATAGTTAGCCATAAGGTTAATAAACAAAAACCCAAATTCTACTTTCAGCAAAACAGCTAATAATAAACAAACAAACAAAGGTTTGCAAGTACATACCATCCTCGCCCTCGTCCAAGTCTTCCATTTCCTCTTCGGAATGAAACCTCTTCAAAATGTCAAGCGTTTTACGTTTAATACTATCGTCCGTCCGCAATTGTTGCAGCTCCTCGACAACATTTTCTCGCATGAAGGACTCCGTACAACGATTACTATGAGACTACAAAAACAAAAAATCAAGCAATAATGTTCCGTAATAAGAATATCCAAATAACAATAACAAACAACCCATAGAAGCTATAATGTTCAGACGATCAAAGTTATGTAGGGTTTTTTTGAGAAACCTTGTAACATGGGAGAGAACAGTAACGAGAATTGCAACGAGGACAGGTATAGTGTGAAAATTGCTTGTGGCACCTGCAATGGCATACGAAATCGAAGAGGATGAAATTGGGAAAAGCAAAGTTGAAACAGTAATGGTGGAAATGAGTTGGAAAAGGGAGGATTTAAAGAACATACACGTGACAAACGGTTCGCAAAGGAAGATTGAGAGAGGAAGAAGAAGAAGAAGAGGAATCAACGGAGGTTCGTATCTTCGTCTCCTCCATATCCAAAGATGAAGAACAGCTTCAAATGGTGCGCCGATTTATCAGAAACAGAGTTGCGGAAACACAAAGAAGAAGATGGGAGAATGATGATTATGATTGCCCTAAACACTGGAATGTTCAAGTTTCATAAACCCCCCTTTGGGACTCTCTCTCTTTTCCTACTTTCTAGTTTTTTTTTTTTTTTTTTTGAGAAATTCTAGAGATTTTTTAATGTGGGGGAATATTAATTTTAAAATATATGTTTAATTATAAATTGAGAATTTACCATGTTGCACCTTTATCTTTTAAAATATATTTGCACCATAATTTCTAAAATAATCACATAATTCTCTATGAGAATTCAATCAATGAATAATTAAATTGTGATATAACATAATTTTCTATCAATGATAAAATTTAATTAATAATAGTTTAAATTCTATAACTTATTGAACTCAACCGGTGATAGAACTCAATTAAAATTTTTCAACTACAAATAAATTAGTTGAATTAATTTTAATTTTATGTTATGGATAAAATTATTTTACTTTTTTTTATTATACATGCAAAATTTCCTTATAAATTTAGTTTTTTTAATACATTTATAAATTTGGTTCTAAAAGTTAAAATTTACACTTTTTGAACATTTGAATTTGATGTTATTGAAAGTAAAATATAATCTAATCCTTTTTAAGTTGATAAAACCTAAATTAAATATATATAAAAGTTGGTTATTTAAGTACTAATAATGACAATACCGAGTTTTTTTTTTTTTTTTTTTTTTGAGACAAAACACCGCATATATTAGTTATCAAAAGACCCGGAACAGAAACGGGCACAACCAGCTCCGCTTGGTATAAAGAAACTAACGAACGAGGAACATCTTCCATCCACATTAAAAAATTAGAAGAACGTTCTGCCAGTTTAGCTAAAGAATGAGCTAAACCGTTAGACTCACGACGGCACCAAGTAAAAGATATAGAATTGAAGCGTGTAGTTAATAGTTTAATCTCCTCCACCAGAGCACCCAACTCAGATCTGCAAAGCACTTGACTATTAAACAATTGAATAACTAACTGAGAATCAAAATCCACCTGACTGGGGAGGCTTCCAAGGAAACGAACAGAGTCACCTGGACCCTGAACACCCGGTAGTCATCTCCTTAGAATTAATAGCACGGAACTTATCCAAATAGGATTTTCCGAACTCCCACAAAAATATATCCTCCTGACGAAGTATAACAGTATATGAAGCATCATCCGCAATAAGAAGCTTGTTACGTCTTCCCCAGATACACCAACACATAATTAAAAAATCCTCAAATTTATTAACATGGAGCAAGTCAAACAAGAAAAATCATTTTTGTTTTTTAAGAAAATCCTAAGACAATACCGAGTTAAGCTAAGAGAAGAATTGGACAAAAAGAGGTATATCATTTTTTTTTTTTAAAGAAAAATCATACCATTAACAAATAGATAATTACCTACTTAATTCACTAATAATTGTAAATGGCATTGCCTATTTTTTTAAACCAATTCCAAGCAAAAGTAAACCAAGAAAAATCTATAAATTATTCATTATTTTGTAGGGATAAAAATGAACTCAATAATCAAAACAAATTACCCAATAATAGCTCTCGTTTAGTTGCAATCTACAATGGTCAATAGAGATTCATTTTATCTCAAGCATTAGTTAACAACATTACTCATGCGAAGTTGAGTTGAAATAAATATCAAACTACCGAAAGAGTCGATGGTTTAGCAATTTCATTGTTTAGTAAAAAACCAGTTCAATATCATGATCACATGTTCGATCCCTGAAATCGGTATTTATATCCCCCTACTTCTAACTTATACTAAAAAAACAAAAAAGTATCAAAATAACCTTCATAATTGAATGAATAATGGAACATATTCCAAAATAAAATAACCACATGCTTTTGTAGAATTGTCAATTTGTGAAGAAAAACCAGAGAGAAATTGCTACGGATGTAAAATTCCTGTCAAATGCACAGATTAAAATATAAAATTCCTGTCAAATGCACAGATTAAAATAGCAGCACAAGCTCTAATACTCATTTTAACTTCTTTTCTAAACTCAAGCTTCTCTGTTACAAAAATCAAAACTTTGAAACTACATAATTGAAGCCTTAAATATAAAATTTTACAATTCACCTATGCATGGCACAATACTGAGCATAGCCAGAAATGAGACTAAATCACAAAATTAGTATAAGATCATTCACTAAGGACGGTCAGTCGAACAATCTAGCAGCTCGGGTAAACATATGCTTTTCAGCCAGCAAGATGGAGAATATATGATCATCTCATACCTTCACTTGTCTTCAAATTATCGGTGTTCAATCCTATTCTTTGAGATCGCCAATGTCATCGAACGGTTGAGTCAGCATCGTCATTGTAAACGTTTAACAGATCAATCACAATCATATTTTTCAAATTTCAGAAAACCAATTCCATCATCGAAGTAACAGAAGGCAATTTACTCTTCCATTGTAGCTGTTCCATCAGAATTACTTTCCTGTGGCACAGTATTTCCATCACCTTTATCAGTCTCGTTACCCTCATTCTTAGTCAACCCAGCCTCAACCTCGAGCATAGGCACCTCCTTCGATTCTCCGTCTTTATTAGCCTCATTATCCTCATTTCCAGTAGAACCACTTTGAAGTATAGAGTCTCCATTTGTGCCATTTGCGCCATTTGCAAGACCATCAGTCTTGGAAGTTTCCATGGCGGAGTCTGAAACACCGTCATTGGCTTGCTCTGTATCCGTAGCATTTTGCCCAGGACTATGATGAGAGGCATACCCATCAAATTGCTGGCTGTTGATCCGTATCTGCAGGGAAAAAGTTTAGCAATCAGCATGACTAACACAAATCACATAAGAACACCCCTACAGAAGTACATTCTCGACTCTTCTATATCCATGAGTGTCTGAACCAACACAAGCACAGCTCGACTATTCTCACTAGACAACAATCTGACCTACAAGCTACAACATTTGGTTGTTAAGGAAACCTGTAAGAAACTAATTCTAAGATAAGAACCGTCATGGATTGAACACAACCATACTGACATTGCACTTTAATGCCTCTTCTCGACATGTCAAAGTGAACTTAGTTCAACGACAATGACACATATCATCGACTAAGAGGTCGCAAGTTCAAATCCATCAACCCCAAATATTGTGTCGAGAAATATTGTGTCTTCTCGACATGCTCTCTCCACTCTCTCCTATCTCTATAACTATATGATTCTTTTGTAATTAATAACAATTGGGGAGCTTTCTTGCGATTTTTTCATTTTGTCAGCAACAAAAATTTGTTTCTTTAAAACAAAGACGACAGTGGAAGAAACCTCAAGTATTAGCACACCCTCCAAAACTGTATCCAGATAAATACTCCTCTCCATCTAAACGCCCCATAAAATAGATTTAGAAAATTATGACTCGTTGGTTTAGAGCCTAGTCAAACAACTTCAACAACCAGGTAATCATGCCGATCAAGCAGTCTTTAATAAGCATACGATAATACCTGGTAAAGCTGTTCCAGAATGCTGGCCATCTCCTCACTACCACTAACATGGTAAATAGGACCAGTGTCTGCAACGTTACGTTCTGTATAAGATGTTATCTCATTCAAATTGAGACCGAGACGGTCAGGCCTCTGAAGCAGAAGTTGAAATGTTGGCTGGAGTTCGTAACATTGTTCAAACAGAGACCGGCGGCAGAATACATACAAACCAAGTCGAGCACGAGACATGGCCACAATCAATCTTCTAACATCACGAAGGTGCCCCACAAAGCGGGTTCGAACAAGAGACAGTAATATAAAATCATTCTGCTGACCTTGAAATTTATCAACTGTCGTCACCTGGATGCAAATATTAAACAAGTTCTGTTACTAAATCAATGATGAAATGACAAAGATGAAATGCATGAAAAAATAAAGAACATAAGGCATTAACGCAGCCCAATGGACACAGTTACTTAGAGTTGATAGGGACCATAAACTTCAAAAAAAAGATGACGGGTGAAGAAAGGATAGCTTATCCATGTCCTAGACTGTTTTGTTAAGCCATCAAATCGGAATTACAATAGCATATATCATTTGTAGTAACTGTGCAATTGAGAAAACTACAAAGATGTACAAAAAATATTGACAAAGGACACCTTTGATTATGAAACTCAAAATCAACAAGCAACAAATAATGTAATTGCTCCCATAAAGTGAACCATTTTGGAGATACCTTGCTAGGGGCACCAATGAAGTTGTATGGTACACATCTACGATTAATAACATCTCGGATTAGAAGCTTCTGGCCATTGTAGGTTGTCAAGATGGATATCTTATTTGCAGGGTACCCTAGTAAACGCATATAAATATACACACTAACAACATATTCAGCTTCCCCCTCATTCTGGTAAAACCAAGGAGAAGGAGCAGTCTCACCCCTCCCTTGGTAGTCCGGCACATCCACTAGTTGATAATCGTAAGAGAATCCAGCATTTGCCCTATGATACGTGGCTGCCTCCTTTACATAGGCTAGATCTCCCAATTCTCTATATCTCCAGTTGTAAAGCTTGGCTATACTTGGTCTGGCTCGACCTTGGGCATTGAGTTCGATATAAGGAATACCCAATCTAACAAACCTTGTAAATAAACTTTGATCCATATGGCTATACTTTTGAAAAGCCATATTTTTCACAACTGGAGGCAACTGATGGTGATCACCAATTAGAATGCAGCGTTTGAGACGAGCATAACCATCTTCCTGCCTCTGAAGTAACATTGGTATAAAAGTTTCGATCTCTAATATTTGTGCACTTTCTTCCATCAGCAAATTATCATACTTGAAACCTAATCGAAGAAAGTCTTTCCTCTTTAGAGCAGCATGAGTGCAAGTCATTGCAACAATCTTTGCCTGCTTAGTCATCAAGTAGTTTGCACGATCAGCTGTAGACTTGAGTAATTCAAAAGCCCTACACTCTTCAAGCTCCTGAAACATTGTCTTAAGATGACGAAAGCATCCTTTAGCTGCCCGCATATCTTTATCAAAAGATTCACCAGTGAAAACTGGCTTTGGTGCATTTAAGAAGAATTCCTTGAAGGGAAATCTCTCTTGAACAAAATTTGATTTGTTCTCATTTCCAGCACAGGCAGCTATGAATTGCTCCCAGCGTGAATACACATGCAGTAACCAAAAGTATCCCGCAGTTTCACAAGTATAACCAACATCTTCAGGAAGTTGGAGAGATCTTGCCAGCCTCTCCACTTCACTAAGCAATTCCAACCTTCGAACAAGCATCGAATTGACACGCCCTTGCCGGCTGAAATCAAGATCAGTTGCCAATTCTTGTTCACCTTGACCAAGACGAAGCAAATAGCGGGCAGGAACATCTCTCTGAGATCATTATAATAAGTCAGAAAATAAATGTATACAATTCAAAAGAATATGCATCATGATGGCCTTAAATTATGAACGGCATATAAAAATGATCAAAAGAGACCTCATTGTAAGTTTGTTTGTAAAAGAATATAACTTTCTTCATTTACCTCCATAATCTTCTCGAATAGGTCATTCAGAGCTTGATTTGAGTGAGTAATAATCAATGTTCTCTGTGAAGGGCAATTGTGATAAAGAACATTTAGAACTTGAACAGCTGTGTCAGTCTTTCCAGTACCAGGTGGACCAACAACCATAGTTAATCCAGGTTGAACACCAGAAATGATAGCTCCAACCTACATTCGAAAAAAAGGTAAACAGCATCAGTCTCATAATTCAAATAGAGTTTTATCAACCAAAGCACCAAATTTCTAAAAGCAACGATTCCATTATCTTTTTTTTTATGAATATCCAAACTAGTTTTCATGGCTTGAATACTGATTGTAGTTAACAAAGTTCTGGGGAAGCTCTGTTTTTAAAATTAAATACATGCATATATATATGTATAAATGAATATTATGGCATAAAAAAAAAGAGCCCACAAAAGAAGACAAATGTGTAATTACAAAACTGCTTGGACACCAAAGCCCCATCAAAGGCATATTGAACCTAATAAGAACCCAAACATCACTACAAAATCTCTCCAGAAAATAGATTTGCTCGACAATCTTGTACTTCACACCAGTCAAAAAAATAGTTTTGCATAATAAGAAATAAAGATATGCAAACTGTAAAAAAAAAAAAAAAAAAAAGAACAAAAGAACAAAAAAACCTGTGTTGGAGTAAATCTGACAGAGTTCTGTTTAGGCTGATCTTGAGGATATGGACCTGGGTCAGGAGGAGTATATGACTCTACTATAAGCTTCTCTTTCTCACTACAGGCATCGATCATGTTCACATCATTCTTTGAAGCACTTGAAGATTTCTTATTCTCCAGGAGAGCATGATTGCTACTTTTAAGAACTCGAGGAAGCCTAATCCGGAAAGGGGGACTTGGATGCAAAACCTCCTCACCATCTGGATTAGTAAAACATACCTGAACACATGAACATAATACATTTAGACTCAGATACTTATTTTATTTACATCAGAGGCAGGGATATTAATTCACTAGTTTAAGAAATTATTTTAAATAAAAACAAGACAAATAACCTGATATTCAGGAAAACATTCTTTCAAATGATCAGCATCGAGAAATGTATCTTTAAAGTCTACTGTTTCCAAAAGATCCGGCATATTAGTCCATTGAGCAGCAGAAGGATTACCATAACCAAGGAGTATATTATGCAACCAATCAGGAACAATACAAGATTCATTCATAAGATCTCTGATAGACTCCAGGATTGCTTTGAAATTATTTTCCTTGGGTTTCCTCCTCATCAAGACATTAAATGTCCCATAAACATCTTCTGTACCCTTCTCTGCAATAGCACTGACATCCATATGATATTGTGCTGTATCTAATGCAACAGTTACAGTTCTCAACTCCCCTTTAGGAGGCTTCCACTCATCCGGTTTGATTTTTCCAGTAAAGTCATTCATGAGAGTTCCCTCTTCATCACGAATCTCAATAACTTCACATCCACGTACACACTGAAGGCCAAGACGTTGAGGAACACTAGCCTTATCTGCTTCTTCTGAACTTAAAGGCTCAAATGAAGGACTAATAGAGAGCAAAAATAAAACATCGTGCTCTTTAAGTGAATTCCATTCAGATCTTATTTGAGCTCTATAGCTAGAAATGCTAAAAGTGACATCTGCAGTCACAGATGAAGGCTTGACTTCCCCAATATTTGGCTGCTTAACCTCAGTGATCTTGAATTCTTTAATAGGCACAGCCATTCTTGACCAGCCACGGAAAGCAGTTTGTCCCTCATTATTAATGCAGGCAAGGAGATGGGGTACAGCTACCTGAATGTCTTCACGGATCTCATAAGTTGATTCCAGGCGAAAGAGATTAAAATTTCTCAGAAGATAATCATGGAGGGTTAAGAACTGTAAATTTAACTTTGGAAGAGCCAAACAACCTTCCCCCGAGTAATTAATGCTTGGAACAACGCTCTCATCCCACATTATCTCCTCATTTGGGTAAAGTGGAAGTGCATTGATGGCTTCCTTTTGAGACTGTTGCTTCTCAAAAAAGGAAACAACAACCTCAATTAAAAAATCAACTCTATCCGACCAAGGATCTTCTTTTGACATTAATTTGAGCTGCATAAACAACACAAAGGTTAGCCAAAAAAAGGAGCTTCAAATGATTTGTTATTAATTATTAGAGGCTGGAAGCAACTTTCACATAAAGCAGACCAAGTGAAATATGAGTAAAAAAACAAATGAGGGTAAGAAGAAAAGAAAAGAGTTCTCTTTGGTACTTATAGTCTTCTCATAATTTCTGTAAAGTTTGTATATCCTTTCAAAGATAAAGTGACTACAGATTTTTTTATAGTCTTCCTTCCACATAGGAAGACTCGTAGCTTCTTATGGGACCCTCCTCTTCAATAACTTGTGAATTTTATACAAGATTCTTGGATTTGACCAATTTAAGTAGCTTTACGGAGCCCCTTTGGCCATCAGATGGATGTCCTGTCTGTTTTTCATTTCCATTGCTTTGCAATGAAAAGTCTGGTTGTCTCACAAGGGGGCGAAAGTTGACATGAAAATCTAGGAACCAAAGAAATATACTGAGTTTGTAGCATAAGGAAATACAAAAAGCTGCCCCAAAAATTTAAATGAGCTTGGAACCTCTCCTTGAGTAAACTCAGCCATAAACTACACTCTTAAGCACCATCATTTTTGTTCATCGTTCCCTCTATGTATCACACCTCCAACTAACCTTGACTAAGGACTAATTTACCTGTAGTATCCTAATAATATCTCTAACCTCTACCCTAACAGTATACCTAACATAATGTTACAACCATTCCCCTGAAAAGACCCTTCCTCCTATTAACCTGAACTAAAGACTACTGTAACTCTAATATCCTAAAAATATTTCTGACCTCAAATAGAGCCTTCCCACAACATGATTCTAGTTGCTAATGATCAGTTGCACACTTTATAGCCTTGAAACGAGAAATTCTCAATATGCAAATCTTTTTCCAAACTTTAAAGTTGAACTGTTGTTATCATGGAAAAATAAAAAGCTCTTTTCGTTCCAATACATTTTCATGAGGGTTGAAAACATAGTCCCTCCCCTGCCTTGGTAAACTCACTGAGGGAGAAAGATAGAGACAATTAAATAAATATGTGAACAGTGATAATTTGCCATATTTAGTTAACATTGTGAAAGCCCAAGTGCAAGAGAAAAACAACAAGAAGCTACCACAATTCCCTAATCATACGGCATCTTTATTGAAAACTGTCTTTTTTTTGGATAAGATTTATTGAAAACTGTCTTAGGTTGTGTATCACTGTATCCCACTCTAAAGATTTAAGTAAAAAATGATGAAGTGAATCCAACAATATAATAGTAATATTGAAGTTTTTTTTTTCTTTTTAATTTTGTGACTGTCCGGGCCAGCTTTCGCGCACCTCGACTAGTGTCACGGGGCATACCGCCTGACCCTACAACATTTGGATGCCAAGGAAACCCGTAGGTATTAATTTGAAATTAATTCCTAGGTAGGTGGCCACCATGGGATTTGAACCCATCACCTTATGCAACCCAAGGCCCTCTTTGACCAATTGAGCTACTATTGAAGTTTATATATAAGTCACAGTTTTCTAATAAATTGAAGCTACGAACAAACTGATCAACTCATCCTTCAATTTATATTTTTAGCATCCCAAAATAAAAGAATCAAATCTTTCACAGACCTTAGAGCAGACCAAATCTTTCAGCTCTGGAAGCGAAAGCACAGATAGTTTCTTGGCAAGGTCGGCACGTTTATGAACTGAACCAACATTGGCTAATGCAAGTTCCAGCAGCTAAAAAGAGGAAAAAAAAAAAAGTGATAGTTATATTAGCCATGCCAACAAATTAAATTAAAAATAATAAAAACTAGAAATAGTAAAAATAATAACAATAACAATTTTTTATATATTCCATTATCTTCATTGTAGCTTACATGTCCAAATGTACCGAATTTTTTTAATAAGGATGTCATACCTACTTGTGCCTTCGTAGTTATTTTTTAGTCATCAATGTATTGTTTGTTTACAATAGGGCCTCGTGGGGAATTTGAAAACTCGCAATAGGACCTTTTTAGCTAAATGGTCAAGGTGTTTTCCTCTCGAATCTAACTCTCTTTGGCACGAGGTTACAATGAGCAAGTACGAGTCTTTTCTTTTCAAGTGGGTTATTAGTGAGAGACGAGGCACATCTAGGAATCCTTGGAAAGGTATTTCTTGATGTTTCTCTTTAAGACTGTCAGCTAAACTTATTTGTGATTACCCTCCTTTAGGTGTACTTTCTTTGGATTGAAGATTGTTCTTATAAGGGGTCTTCTTTTTCTTCAGGTTTTCTTTTTGTATGACCTTGTACTGTTCCTTCATTCTTTTCTTAATGAAAGCTAGTTACTTCATTAAAAAAACAATAAGAATAACAATTAAAAAAGTATTGTTCGTTTACAGTGGAAAAAAATAAATGAAACATGATACGTCCAATTTGCACTATTAATCATCTTTTTCACTACTGAATCAGCTTTAAAACTAACCTTTGAGATCTTCTTAAATGCAAGAAGCTGAAAAGAATGGACACGGTCATAATGAGATTGGAGAACTTCATCATCCGTCAATTGTGTCCCAACATGATCGTTGATCTCAAATCCTTCATAGAACTGCAGCAGATCGACCAGCTGAGCAAAAAGTTTACCTTTTACATGTTTGTAAAGAGCACTTAAATGACATTTGGCGACAACGGCAACATCAGCAACAAGAGGTCGAAGGTATCTGAATGCTCCAACAAGAGCCAAAAAGAGAGAAATATGATTGAGAAAATAAAACATAGAAAATCCTTACGCAAATGTAACTAAAGTAGGTGTTTAATCAACTTATGAACAAAGGTCAACAAAATAAGTCAAATAGAATGAAAGTGATTGCCCATAAACAGTCTACAATAGAGTAGAGATTTGTTTTTATTATTTTTTAAAAAAAAAACCATTCAACCATAACAGCAAAAGCTAACAGATCTTAAAAAAGAAAAATATGAGAGAAGAGAAATTATCATTTCATAACTGGTCAAGTAATGTAATAATGTAATATGCCAAGGTGAGCTTAGCTAAGCGATAATGGCTTGTATCCTCAACCAAGAAATCGTAGTTTCGAATTCCCACCTCCAAATGTTGTGTTGAACTCAAAAAAAAAATGGTCAAGTACTATAAACTATAAAGACTACTCCACATCAATCCGTCGCAAAATAAATTGTTGCAAAACTCCATCCCTCAAGATTTTTTTATATATACGTGAGGGTCAACTTACGTGCACCTCAAACTAATCACACGGGACATATCGTCTGATCCTACAACATGTGGATGTCAAGGAAACCTATAGAAAATTATTTCCTAAGTAGGTTGGTCTCTTGAATTAAACTCATAACCTCTTGGATCCCCAAGATTCTCTTTGACCACTAGGCCAACTCATGATGGTTCCATCCATCAAGATTTTAATTCAAACAAATGATGCATATCATGTTCTCAGCATTTAAGCATACCTCCTTGTAGGGAGCTGACTTAAAAGGTCAATTAGAAACTCCATGAACCTCTCACAATATAGAATGCAAGCATTGTCTCCCTCTATCAAGCCATTGGCATCGACAAACTGATCATTTTCATCAGCTGAATTACTCTGAGGGAAGACCTCACCATCCAACACCTGGTCACCAAAAGTAAGATGAAGAACAAAAAAATTTAGTCAAATTCATGCCCAACACAAGAAATACAAAAATAATTCTGATAAGAAAGATAGCAACCTCCAGGAACTCTTCAATGAGGTTTCTTAAGAACTTCACTTCAAGAGTTGGCAATGGATCAAAAACCTCCCCTCGTTTAATGAACTCTTTAGCCTCCCTCTTTATCATTCTTTTCCATTTCTTTATTATATCAGTATTAATACTAAGTTCCATCTGCAGATGAATGAAAAATAAAAATGTTGTTACACAGTCCAATGGTAAAAGAAAATTGGCAGCAGGCAGTGGCACATGTCATACCTGTAAACGACCATAAGATAAACTGTGCCAAGACTGCAGACCAGCTATTCTCAATACAGTCTCACTGACAATCTCATCCTCCAAGCTCTGCGGAAGTGATTTTAAAAATAAATAAATAAATCTATGAGCAATGAAAGAACAACAATACAGGGGAAAATTGGCAGAAACACAGTCAACAATGAAATGTTTTCTTTCCAATATTTTTTTTTGATAGGAAACAAAATTTTCTTTCCAATATAAAAACATGCATAAAAATGAATGCTTCATCGCTTGACTGCGGTATTTCAAATTAAAGGAAGTATGGTGACAAACATATTTTCACCGACTTTTTGTTCTACAAAAGTTTTGTAATTACCAAACAAGCCCTTAGCTTTCAGAAGCAATTGGTAGGTCTTAAGGTAGACGCTTGTGTTATGAGTTGTAATTTGTAAACACAGCAAATTAAGTCTAAATTCAGTTTTTTTTACTCAGATAAAATTGAGCAATTCTAAAAAGTTATATGGCCATCCTTTGCATCACAAACTAAGGACTAAGGTTATTTGGGTACTGTTATGAAAGGGTAACCTTTGGTAGCTGGGGAAGGAAGAAACCACCATATTTTCAAAGAAAGTTCAAGATGCTTCCAAAAAGTCTGAGAGCTGATCATTTCTTGGATTGTTTATGAGATGCTCTTCTAATTTATTTTGTAGATATGTTTTTTCATCAATAGACATTGGGCTAATTGGTAGGGGGCTCCCTTGATCATCTATGAGTTGATAACTTAACTATCTGCCTTTTCTGAACTATCCTCCATTTCTGTTATAATTTCCTAACCCTCCACCCAAAAAAGAAAATCCACTAGTTTTTTTTTTTTGAAACAAGGATAACCACGCCCGTCCCAAGGCCAGGTACCAGAGACATCGAAGGAGTAGTTTCACAGGTGAGTCTCGAACCTGAAAATCCACTAGTTTTTTATCAACGGCTAAATTACAATCACTGTGTCACATACCTGAAAGGCATTTATCATAAAAACAAGATAATTTGTCTTCTCTGCAATGCTTATTTCTCTTCCCTACATCATAAAGAAAAGTAGTTTCAGATAGAAATCTGATAGATTAAGGTGAAAAATAACAAACATGAAGCAATTCCTAGCCTACACCAAAACAAAAAAAAGCATTCATATAATGACGGCGTGAAAAGTAAAACTTCCCGAGCGTACAATAAGGAGGAGGAATAATTTAAGCAAAAACTCTAACAAACAATAAAGCTGAACGTCCAATCATTAGAATAAAGTAAATTGATAAATTGTCCTACAGTCCTACTTATAATGGTTCTCATCAGAAGCAAAGGGCAATTCTTTGAATAGAAAAAACAAACCAAAAAAAAAGGATAAAGCATTTTCTTATTCTAAAAAACAACCAACAGTAGAAACAAAGAACTTCATCAAAAACTCAAACTAGCAAACACAAGCACAACTGAGGAAGCTAGTGGGTGGTGATCTTCTTCTTCAACCATTACAAAATATAAAGCTCTACCTCATGCTATAGTCTAGGGACGGACGTGGTTACCCTTGTTTCAAAAAAAACTCTACCACATGCTACCCTACTTTAGTATTAAAAGGCACAACAGAAAATTATGATTGAAATTTTTTGGTTTGAAACTAGACAAGACACACCAATTAAGGCCAAGAACAAGAACAAGAATGGAGACTCTCTACAAAAGGTTATCAGTGTTAGTCTAACCTAGTCTATGAGCTAAGTAAAGAAGCAGATTTTCTTTAGAATTTCGAGCCTCTACATATATGGGTAAGAATAATCCAATCTACTTGGATCTTCGAGACTAAATCTTTTCCTAATTTTCCCCATTTTTAATGTCAAGTGACTAGAGCCCTTTTCCTACAATTTTCATATTTTAAGCAAGCTTCATTCCCTGGATAAACCACTATTTTTGTATAGCTCTTCGTACTTACATTACTCCAGATGACAACCATTTATCTATGAAATATACATATATATACACATATATAAATAATCACCCGATGTGGCAAATCAAAATTAAAGTATAAAATAAAGGTCGATAGTCTTTCCTATAAAAGTATGGTTCGAGCAACCCTCACAAGCGCGGTGTAATAAGTAAAACAAAGTAAACTAACCTCCTTCAGTCGAAGAACCCTCTCGAGAAACCCCTTGAAGACATCCTTCCGATCATAAAAACAGACCCAAGCTGCTACATTCTCGCGAAACTACAAGAAAAAATTTCAATTCTCACTCCTCACAGCAGTTTCAAATAATTATGAGATTACAACAATTGGGATTGGGGAGATTCGAACCCATGACATCATGGTCATTGGATATATAGTGATGTCGCTAGTGATGTCGTTGAGCTATTGTTCTGGGTTTCAAATAATGAGCATTGCCCAAAATTACATTTGGAAAAAAAAAATAGAAGAAACAAAAATAATCGTGTTCCAATAAATTAGAAACCATGAATAATCGCGCAAACCCTACTGTAAGGTTGAGTAATTTCGATTTCGCAAGTAACATTTACATTTCCAGTGACATTCTTTATAGCTTGGAATCGAATTCCAACATTCCAAGAATGTTAGACGGAGAAATTCTCAGTACAACAGTAAATAAATTCACGAAAGTGTATAACAGAACAATTACCTTCTCATTAACCATGAGTATCATCGACATCACATGCTCGAAAGTCGCAGTCTCCGGGTCAAAATTAGGCCACAAATAGTTCTCCAAGTACTGGCTGACCTCCAAAATCATCACCCTCTGTAGAGGCACAGTCTTCCGCCCTTCCTTAATCGAAAGCTCCGTCTCATAGATCTTCTTCACCAACTCCGGATCAAACGGCTTCTTCGGCTCCGAAGAGTCGCTCACTTTCGACCAGTTCGCCGCCGCAATCTTAGTCAGCCGGTCACGCTGAATCTCCGACAGCGTAATCGTGTTAGGCAGGGCCGCACCAGGCTTGGACTCCACAGGCTTGTCGTCGACCTGGTTGGACTCAACGGGATACTCCGCCACTCTGTGACGCTTGAAATCGTAAACACCGGTTCCATACACCTTCGGCATTGTGAGTGGCCAGAAACCCTAACTTCTACGACGGAGTAAGGCAATTCTAGGGTTTCGGAGTTTACAAAACTGATGCAGGGTTTTAGTGAAGGATAAACCTCCGGAGCTAGGGTTTAGAGAGTGCGGCGGAGTCGGCCTGTGCTTGGCCGGAATGTGTAAACGGCGATGAAACTTCACCGTTCCGATGGGATTTTAGTGATTTGAGAGGAGGCGCCGGCGTCGGCGTAAATGCCCATTACCCGATCGGAGCGCTATTATATCTTCCTAATTCTAACCCACGGCGTTTGGAATGCGAAAATTGGTGAGATTTTCAATTGGGATAAACTTACCTGCTCTGGGTTTGCATTTGTATCTGCAGACCCTTAACGTGGCACAACCTTATTCGTCTCTTCAAATTTTAATATTTTTTTTGTTAATTTTTTTTTACCTTGCGTGAAACTGACGTCCGTTTGAGCACTATTTTTATTTTTATTTTTTAACCGGCTAATTTCAATATTTAATTTTTCTTTATATATATTTAAATATAAATTAAATCTATACTTTTTTATTTTTTTAAATCAAATTAAATCTATACCTTATAAACCTAACAAATCATTTATAAAATTTCAATATCCAATATAAACTTTCTAATATATATGAGTATATTAATTAAGTTACGAGCATTTCAACTATTTTTGTAAATAGTGAAACTTCTCTACACATGGATATATAGAGGAACTACATTTTTTGTTAAGGTGACACTTTTGAAGTCGCAGAAATTATACATGTTTGAATATTTTTATTTATAGTATTTTTTTGTGGTATTTAATGATGCCACTTAAGTAAAAAAATACATGAATGTGTAGAGGAGTTTTACTCTTTCGTAAATCATCATAACTCTACAATTTTGGCCGATAACTTTTAGCTTTTCAAAATTGTTTGACGGTGAAATCGTCCTCTCTCCCTCCGTATATATATATATATTAAGTTTACTAAAAATTAACTTATAAATCTCAATAACCAAAATGTATACTCGTATTCTATTAAGAGTAATACTTAGGCAATGGTGGGTAAGTATTTCACTTTTGAGCCACATATTTTTACTTTTTAAAAGAAATTGGCATTGATCGATGGAGAGAGAAATATTAAAGTAGAAAGATAAAGTAAAATTGTGTGGTTGTATGGGTGGGTAAGTATTTTCAAAATACTTACTCACCCTCACCTAAGTATTACTCTTCTATTAATGACATGCCCTTTTTTTAAAAAAAAAGACAACAGGGCCAAATTGCAAGAGATTGTTGTTTACAATCATATTCTCATGTTAGGCTCTTTAATGAGAAAAGTCATACCCAAATTCTGCAATAGTGACAAAATCTAGATATAATGAGTTCAATTCATCGTGGTCATCTGCCTAAAAATTAGCCAAATTGGGCATCACTCGATTGGTTAATACATTAATTGTGCATGAGAAATTTAAATTATTTGCTCATATATACACACACCATCTTTATACTCATTAAAACTATTGGGTGCAATAACGCAAATGTATGATAAACCTTTTTTATTTTTTTGAGATTACAATTATTGGGGGTGGGGGAGACTCGAACCTATAACCTCCATGTCATTAGGTGAGCATTGATGCCGGTTGAGCTATTACTCTGTTGACATGATAAACTTTTTTTGTTTTTTTGTCAAATGTGCACATCTTTCTAATAGCATGATGCACCCTTATATCCAATGTAATTCCATCTGCGTTAAGATTTTTCTTTCATTTTCATTTCAAATGATCTGAACTTCTGAAAGGTATGATACAATTCAAATAGTTAAAGATAATATGTCTGAGCCGATTTTTTTTATAACTATAAGTGTTCATGCTAATTTACTCGTACCTTATAATTATAAAGTGTTCATACTAATTTACTCGTACCTTGACTATTTTTACAAGACAAACCGACACTAAAATATTAGGTTGTCAAGAAAACTAATAAGAAAATAAAGCTAAATAAAAGCTTTTATAGGTAGGTAGTCACCGTAAATTAAATACACAATCTTTTGATCACTCAATACATTCTTGATCATTGAGAACTCGTGATTTTTAACCGCATGGCTCCACCAAACATCCCACCACAGCTATGATAATCCTCCTAGGTAAAGAAATATTCTAGCAATTAAACCATTCTCATAAGGTACCCATATTTATGTGGTTTACTAAACAAATACATTACAAGTTGAAATTCAATACTAAGTTAAACTAAGAGAATAAATGGTAAATCTACAAAAGTTACATGGATAAGTTACCAACAAAGCCTTTTCCGCATAAGCTGAAACTCAATGCTGAGTTACGGAAAAATCTGCTGATCTTCGTGTAGATGAACCTTCAGAGCAGGTGATTTGGGTAAAAGTTCTTGAAGCTCTCCATAAAACTTTCCTAGATGACCATAATCTGAATTTTGCTTCAGAAAATCTGTTGTTTCGGAATTCGTATTTGCATCGATACACTCTTCTTTCGTGCCTTGTGCCATAATGTCGTCGTTGAATAGCCTAAGCGCTCCGGCTTTCGAAAGAGAGTTCACAGATTCATACAAGCTTTGAAATTTACCCCTGTTCTCTTCAACTCCCATAAGCTTCTCTTTCAAGTCATCAGGAAGGGAAGCAAGCACACTTCAGAAGAAAAAACGAAAAATATTCAGTAAAATCCAGTACCAACTACCAGGAACAATAGAGACCAATGGTCAATGGGGAGATGTGCACATTTTTTTTCTCCAGACTAACAAACTATTGTATTTACTATTCTCATTTTAAATCGCCACCAAAAAATGCTCGGTGCAATCGATCTACCAATCATCGAAAAAGAGAATGGTACGAGTGTAGACTGGAAAATTGAAAGAAGAGAAGAATTCAGAATTAAGGATTAAGAAAGAGGTGAAGAAGGCAATATAGCTTCCCAACTTAACACCATTGCATGGAGTATGAAGCTGATTTCAGTAAGGCCCGGGATACAGGATTAGAGTGGTAATGGGACAGTTTCAAAAATACTATCCTAGCCCTAGGCTCTTTGTATGTTATGCAACACATGTACAATGGAAATTCGAACTTCCAATCTCAAGAGACGAACTAGATATTTTGGCCGTTGAGCTATGCTCCAGTTGACACTCACCTAACAATGAAGAACGTGACAGCATCATGTTGTTAAGAGGACGAAGACTATTTGAAATGTCAACTGCACTCTAATAACACATAATTCAGAACTTAGAAACCATATACTATAACCGTTGAATTCTAAGAATCATGTGTTATTTCACCTAAACGAATTCTTGCTGACAATGACACAGACATCAAAAGATATATGTATGCGGTGAACTCTATGCGTGTTAAATGGTTATGTAATCTATTCTCTCATTACCTGCTAACACCTCTGACAAGGCCCAACTTATACCCAACAGAGACCGACTGCTTGAAGCCAACATTAAACCCCTCTTGAGCAGCAGCTTCTTTCCCAGCGATTACACCATCACGGTATCCAATCTAAAGGATGTTCAAGAGTGAAAAAGGAGCATCAAAACCATTTAGATCCTATATACGTAACACATTCATTAAAGAAAAAGATTAAATAAAATAGTCAGTAGAGACTGACTGTGTGAAATTGGTCGCGTCTCCTCTGCCACTCCCTGTCCAAATCAGAAATTTCCTCCAGGCCTTCATCAGAACCACCCCATAAAGATCCATCATCTTCGCACGAATCATCCGCACCAAAACCTGAAACCAGACACATAGTCATATAATCATACAAACTTGGTCCTAGTTATGGTTATAGCAGCAGTTTTTAGGCACAAGCTCCAAAGGGGTGTTTTGAGAAACAAGGAAAAGTCACTCAACTAGAGAGAGGCATAATATTTACTTATTTAGAACAAATTTATATACATACAATGTGCATATTGTAGATAGGGAATAGATTACATGCAATGTACAATGCATGATTAAGCATAAATGTTATTTTTTGGTGACAAGAATATACCATAGAAGCGACTATTTTAGTCAAATGCAATATAAAAATAAATGATTTTACATCAATAGAGATATTTCTTCATGATGGATTCTAGAGCTTCATATACCAATCAATACAACCTACGAAAATTGAAAGAAAAAAATCATGGAATTTTAGAAAAGGCGTGCTCATAATGTTGAATAAAAATCATTCTCCCATAATTCAACTCTCAAACTTGTAGCTAATGTGTTGGTCCTTGATTCCTTTGTTAATTATACGTTAGAATATAACATTCATGTCAAAAACTTCCGGCACATCAAAATTTTAAAATATGTTTGAATACATTGTTAAAAAAATATAAATACCTGATGACCGATTTTTTTTGTAATCAAAAGACGACGTATCACCCAATCTTGATTTTGTCGACTGTAAACTCTCGGAATAAAGTTCTTCGGCAAGGGAACCCTCCATCTAAAAAAATTAGAGGTGACAAAGTCCAAATGAATCTACAAAAACCTTATAATGAACTGAATTTCAAAGCACAATGTAAAGACCCGACCCGGACTAGGGTCTCAAACTAAGTCTCTACTAGCATGAACCAACCAAGACATTCGCATAACACATCATAACCAACAATCATCCAGGAATTAAGTAACGAGTAATCCTATCTCATACTTCTAATCCAATAATCATATGATTCAAGTTGGTCGGAGAAAAAACCCTTATCTTGGTTGTATCCAAAGAATCTACACTCTTACCGACCCTTCTGAGTTTCAACACTAATTACGAGCCCTAACAGATAATCCAGTCCAAACTAGCACCTTAAACTGTCAAAGACGAGATCAGGACATCAAACTTGCCAAAATACTTCAAAATGCCGAAATGGACCCTGACACTTAGACACTAGCTACGCACACTTCTTAGTCCCGACTCATACTACAAAAACGGTCCGAGTCAATACGGATAAAAAGAATAGTTGATTAACCTATAATTTTCCTTGACTAGATTCTAAAATAAAACTATATATAATAACAGTAGCTTTAGTTAACATATATGTAAATTTATAAATAACAATGGTTTCCATTCTACAAATGTACATATTCTTATATACATGTATATATATTTAATTTGAACAAAGATTTAGAAACTCATACATTGGATTGAAATTCAAAATAAGGCCGGCGGTGGGATTTTATTCTACTTTGAAACGGCATGAAAGGAATTGGCGGTGTAGTTTTAATTGAAATCCAAATGAAGAATGTGGAAAAGAATACACGGTGGTGGAAGTTGAAATTCAAGCGGTGGCTAGGGCTTCAATTTTCTTGGGGGAGAGCTAATTGATAATCCAAATTATCAATTTATTTTTCTTTTAAAATCTTGTTCATTATTCAAAAAGCACCCTATTTTAGATTAATTACAAGATTGCCATAAGTGAAATTATTTTCCTAAACTATCATCCATGTAATGAACTATTTTCTTTGAAACACAACAATATAATTCTCTTTTTGTTTCCTTTACTTTCTAATTCTTTTATTACTTACTTGCTTTATTTTTTCTCTTTTCAAACTATTTTCTTATAAGCAGTAATCTAATTGCAACCTAGTCAGAAAACTTTTTTTATTGCAAACAGAAATTATTCGATTGATGTATGAAATAGATACAAAAGAAAGTCCATCAGTAATAATTACAAAAAACACCTCCATTGTAACAGGCGGGGTGATAACCTATTAATTACAAAAGGGGGGAAAGATGACTCCACGATAAAGAAAGATGGGATGTAGATTCAATAAGTGTAGTGAACATTCCTTTCCAACCAGAGATTCCAAAAGAAAACAAAAAATGAAGTTGCACCACAAGATCTTCTTTTTCGCTTTGAAAGGAAAGGATGACCAAGAAGTGATAATTTAATGAAAGAAGAAATGTTATTGGGCCTAACAATGAGCTACCCAAAAGAAGTTTGTTGGAGATACAAGCAATAGGTTGAGACAAATATGCAATTGCTGAATAGGTGATGCATGCGTGGCTAAGTTCCCAGACTAAGAACTTTACTTTCTTAGGGGTGTGTCCCATCCATAATTGGCTATAGAAATTTGAGTTAGCCATATTAGCCGAGAATGCAAGCTTTTTGTTTAGTGAACTTGTTGAGAAAGATCCTCCCTTGTATAGGCTCCATATCCACCCAGCATTTTGTTTCCAAATAACAAAGTGAGCAAAAGATGCTCATTCCTGTCTCAATTTCATTCTATTTTCTTCTCAAGAATATATTCCAAGATATCCAGTGTTGGGATTCCACAAATCAGCAATAAGAGCCTCCTTTTTTATAGAGATAATAAAGGAAAGGATAGGGTGTTTGTAGATTTGCAGTACCTAACTACACTACCTTCCAAAACAAAGTCTTTTCTCCCCTCCCAAAACAGAACAGTTTGAACATTGGGCCTCATTCCCAAATCTTTAGTATACTATGGTCGGTACTAAATTTGAAAAACTCCAGTTCAATCCACCATCTTTTATTTTCTAAGGGAGAGAACTCAAACAAATTCTCCAACCAATTTCACTAAACCACCATTTTTTTATTATTATATCGGTGACCGAAAGTGCCGAGACCAATTTACGCGCACCTCAACCAATCTCAAGAAATAACCATCCAACCTTACTATATTTGATTGTTAAGAAACCCATTAGAAAATTAATTCCTAGGATTAATGAACACCCTCTCTAAATATTTTAGTCATACTTTTAATAAATATCAAAATAAGTAAAAAAATAATTTAAACAAGGTAATGAAATGCACAATTTATCGACAAAATGATTATTGCTCCACTGACATCATGTATCTTGTAGTAACAAGTTGGTTACATCTTCTATTATTTAATGATGTCGAGTTAAAAAAAAAAAAAAATTAATAAGATCTTGAATAATTTAGTAATTAGGAGGTTGCAAATTCGAGGCGAGCGATTCATATGGAGAAAAGTTTAATAAGGGGAAAGTACACCATAAACTCAATCAATTGTGTATCAAGCAAAGTACAGCGATTTTTCACAAATTATGAAGACGAACTCAAATTTGGTAAAAAATGTTTCAAATTTTCTCGAATTTCAACAGAAACAAAACAGCTGCAATACCGTAGCCTCAAAATTAAAAATAATCAAAACGAAATTATCGAAGCAAGCAACTCGAAATGAAAGAAAACGATTAGAAAAATCCAGGTGGCGCATGAAGACAACATAGAAGAAAACCAAGAATGAGCGAAGACTCACCATCAATGAAGCACACTTGAGCTCGACGGGAGAAAAACTATCATTCAATGGCGATTGCTTTGATTTTCTTCTTCTTCTTCTCCAAAGGGTTTCGCAAGATTCGATTCTAGGGTTTTCTGGAAAATGGAATTTGATCAGAACCGGAGAATACCCGATATGCGAAATGTATCGTGTAAAAATAATTTTTTTTTTCTTTTCTGAATAATAAAAAGGCTAAATTATCACAAATACCCCTCAACTATCACATTTGTGTCAAACTTACCCTTGAACTTTGAAAAGTTTCAAAACTAACCCTGAATTTTACAAAACAATTCAAAAATACCCCTACCGTTAATTTTGGATGGAAACCGTTAAATTTTTTGTTTCAAAAATACTCCTAAACTTTCAAAACTTTCAAAAAAAACCTTTGGTCTTAAAAAATAAAAAAATTTAAATAATTTAATATGTCAAATTTTGGCCAAGATAACAAGAAATTCTCATTCAAAAGTTGAGATTTCTTCTTTATTATTTGATGTAAAACACTAAACAATCAATTAAATCAATTAAACAACAAATATTGATATAAAAGTAATTCATAAGTTAAAAATGCATAGATATTTTTTTTTTTTTTTGCAATTAAATAGGTAACGGTTATGGATGTACATGGTCCGAGTTAGGTTAAAGTAATTTTTTGGACCAACAATACTTTCCGGGTCTGTCAATCCTCCAACCCTATCGATTTGAGTTACCTAACTCAACCCTATATTTTCAAGTTGGGTTGGGTTCTCGATTGTGTTAATCTTATATTTCATGTGGAATACTTTTATATCAATATTGATTGGTTAATTAATTGTTTTTAGATGCATAAAACTATTAAAAATCATTGAATATTAACTTAAACTAACTAGTATTTTTTTTATTGGTTGTATTTTCATTGTAACGTGCTCTGAATTTTCAAATTTGATGTTATATTCAAAATTGATAAAAGAATCTGTAACACCCCTTCAATTCAGAGAAATCTTCCACGTGTAGTTTCTCTCTTTCTTGTGAGTTTCAATATTTTTCTGGTTAGTTTTTGCGTTATGGGTATTTTGGTGATTTTACCTTGATTGCGGTAAAACCAAATTGCCTCGAGAATTCAGAGAAACCAAATTGCATATCAAGATGTAAATAAACAAAAAATCTCAATTTGAAAGCTTTTATGAGTTATGGAGAATTTCTTATTCATCTCGATCAAAGTCTTACATATTAAATTCAAATATATTAGAACTTAAATTCTTTAAATTTTTTATTTTTTTAAGATCAAAGGTATTTTCTAAAGTTTTGAAAGTTCAAGGGTATTTTTGAAACAAAAATTTAACGGTTCCCATCCAAAACTAACGGTAGGGGTATTTTTGAATTGTTTTGTTAAGTTGAGTGTTAGTTTTGAAACTTTTCAAAGTTCAAGGGTAAATTTGACACAAATATAATAGTTTAGGGGTATTTGTGATAATTTAACCTTAATTATTTTGAAAGAAAACTACATGTCATTTAATAAAATTGTGTGTATTATAGGTTTGAAATAACATATCTCTCTCTATATATTTTAGCTAAAGTACTTATCATTAATCAAACAAAGGGCATGTTTGGCCGTGAGAGGATGGGTTGGGTTGGGTTGAGTTGGGAAGAGAAGAGAAAATAAGTGAAATAAGTTTATATTTGGGGAGAAGAGAGGAAAAGATAAAATTTTGTTTCATGTGATGGTAAGAGAATGATTGAAGTTTTTATTTAAATATAAAAATGAATATTTAATAATTTTTTAATAATAAAGTTAGATTTGATGTGATGGGAAGTGTATTGTTGAAATTTTTATTTAAATAAAAAAATAAATATTGAGTAGTTTTTTAATATTTTAATATTTAAATAAAAATGTGGAGCCCACAGATGGAGATGGATGGAGTTATGGAAGTCCATAGACAAACATGGAATAGAAGCCAAGCCAACTCCTCCATTTGTCCACAGGACAAACATGCCCAAAGTCACACCATAAACTCCATATTCAATAAATAAAGCATAAAAAATGATCTGCCTCCATAAATCAGAATGTCATCACTTAAAATGAATGAACCAACTACAATTTCTAGACAGTTAGAAGAATCCGACTTTCCCACCAAAGTCTTAACCGACATGGCGAAATGAGACTCGACTTAGACATACCTAGATTGGTTACAAAATTAAGCGTTATTGAAATTTTATATAAGAACCAAATAGAAACTCACACTTAAAATAACTACCATTGTTACAATATTTAGATAACAAAAAAGAACACTGAACCAACTATTTAGGATTATTAAAAAGACACATGAAAAAACTTGTTACAACATGCATTTGTTGAGGAAGTGAAGTCTTGATGTAACAGCCCGACCCATTGCTAGCCAAGATATTGTCCGCTTTGGACCCACTGGCCTCACGGGTTTGCTTCTCCCCCAATGGAAAAACGCGTCTTGCTAGGAAAAGGTGTCCACACCCTTTATAAGGGGTGCTTGGTTCAAAACCTCTTTTAAAGTGAAATTGTATCAATCATCTTCAGCTTTGCCTTTGAAACCCCCAAGCTGAGACTGAAAAAAGTGGCCTATCTTGCCAACAGATGAACAAAAACCCATTATCTTCTTTGATTTTATACCCATCATATCCATAGCTCTGCAACAATCCACTCCCCAATTCCATACTATGATAACTCAATGGCACCCTCCCAAACCCCACGGATTCGAGCCTAAGTATCCATTTCTCGAGCTTTTCGTGCCTCTCTGTTCTCTCTGCCCCCTCACAAGCAATGATGTTTTTTATTTCTTCTCCTAAAAGCATCTTCTCGACCCTTTGTCGCTCGATGGATGATCGCGACACGGTTGACTCCAAGCAATCAAACAATGCGGCATAGAAGTTAAGTGCTTCCAATACTCTCTCCATGAAAGCTGATCCATTCAGGTTTGATTCTTGCTCTGTTATTACCATCACTTTTGGTGAAAGGCTCCAGAGTGCACTCAAAAAACTATTCATCTTTTGGGAAGAATTCAATCCTGATGGGGAAGATACTGAGGTGGAATCAGGGCTACTAAAAACTTGCAACGAATCTGTCTCGAGCCACTCTCCGAGTGTTCGCTGCTTCATACGTAGCAGTTTTTGCAAGTTCTTCGATGTAGATGGCGATGTTTTCTTATCGTCTTCGGTAGCTAAAATTGAGTGAAGTTCAAGTACAGAGCTAACTGCAAGTGCTTCCCCCGTCTTTACCTTTAAAGTTTCAAGGTCAAGGTTTTCTAACTTACTAACAACTGGGGTGAACTGAAATGGTATGTCCCATTTTTCGGCCTCTTCGATAAGCCGTAGAGCCATTTGTTCCAGCACCTCCTTCTGTTCGTGAATTCCGGTTATTCTCAAGTGGGGCGGACCGTCTGGTCTATCTTTCAATGTTTGAAAAAGGTTTATCCATTGAGCAGGTTCACAAGACTTGAAATCAATAATATGAATCATTCTTTCTCCCTCCATAGCTTCTATAATAGCCTGATTAGTTATCACATATGCAAGCTTCAAGAAAGGACATAGTTCGAAAAACAATCTCTGAGCAAGAATCTCTTCAGGGACTAACAATATTTTGGTAGAGTTCAAGGCTTTGTGTAGGCCAGGCCAGGATTTAAGTATCCGATCAGCGAGTGCCTCGGTGAAGTAGGAAGCAATTCGCTGCATTGTGTCCCCATCGGGCGAAGCCAGGTGGGAAATTTGCTCAAGGCCAACATTAGCATTTTCAATGTTGCCAATGGCAACTTGGCTTGCACAAGCAAGAAGAAGGTGAATCAGACACAAGCCCCTCTCTTCAGACTTGAGCTCTCTTAGAAAAGGGTATGGTGATCCTATACCAGGCGATAACGACCACGGAAAGAGTTGCAAAGGCGACGAAGTTACCGACGACGATCCCTCCCCATTGAACATCCCTGCCATTGAAGCTCCTGAATACAAAAGAAACACACAATTTCAACAAAGCCAGAAACAATACAAGGATATAGAGCAGACAGCAGAATAACAACAACAACAGTGCAAAAATCACAACAAATCCTCATAGCAAAAGAATACAGAGTTCATAACTTCTAAAGAACAAAACCATCTCTTAATCTTGCCATGCTTCAACACACAGCTACAACTCTCATAAAACCTCAAAAAGTTCCAAATAGCAAGCAACTTAGTTCAACAGAACAACCCAACAAAAAAAAAAAAAATCATCATCCAGCAAAAGACTTAAACAGATTATGACAAGAAATCAGCAAAAACAGCACAAAACAGACATAAAGAACACAAACCCTTAACTTAAAATCATCCAAACAAACAACACCCATGAATCCGAATCATCAAAACGAACAACAAGAAGAATCAATCACCAGAAAACTCGAACTCCCCGAATCGAAAGCACCCAGAAGAGAAGAATCCGTCTATCTCAGCAAAACGAAACACAAATTGAATCCCATGAAAGAAGAAGAAGAAGAAACATAAACAGAGTCGAAAACGAGGGGGGGGGGGGTTTGATGAAGAACAAACAGAAACAGAGCCCTTGTCTGGAAGGACGCTTCCAGGGCTGCGTTAGAGACAGACAAAAACAAGGGTATGTTTTCTTGTCGCCATTGATTTGTCCTTCATCGGTGGAATCGGAAGAATAAAGGAATTTGAATTTCACAACAACTACAGAAACCAAGAAAGAACTTCATTTTTTCTTTCATGTCTCTGAAAACCCACCTAGATTTTGCCCCTACAAATTCATATCGGTCTCTAAATTGATGGGGGGTTTTGTCAATATGTGAAGTGGATGCGAATAAGAGGTGGCCAGAATTTGGAGGGACTTGAGAATTTACCACCCATCCAAACATGCCCTAACAAATCAAAACAACCACCGTTGCTTTGCTTGTTGCTTGGTGGGTGATAGTGGAAATTGCAAGGAACACTTTTTTTTTTTTTTTTTTAAGGAATCCAAAAACTTCCACTACTCTACTTAGAAGAGGTAGTCAAATACCAATTTTTCTGGTTCGAATTTCATAACTTTAGAGTTGAAATGAAGTAACATCAAATCAGATAATCAATTGCATCACTCATCTTTAGTAGGAGTCTATTAAGGAAATATTGTTATATTTGAATGTCAAAAGAATTTATATAAAGTTTTTTTTTTAAATAGGTGATTTTAAAATTGATTTAAGAAAATTGTAAAAGTAAATATTTAAAGTAGTTTAAGATAGTCAACAAAAATATAATTTTACAATAAATAACTCGTTTCTTTTTTTTGTGGGTTAAAGAGTCAAATTTTTGCTTTTATATACTCGGGTTTTTACTAACATGTATCTATAAGTTGAGAGTGTTTACAAATTAATGTTACAATAAAGATTTGAAGTGGGATCTCAAAGAGAACATACGTTCCTAACTCAGGCTTTCGACCAACTATGTCATCCTGGAAGAGCAACACTATATAACTTAAAATCAGTAGAATATTAGAAGGAAAAAAAAGTGATTTTAGGTTGAGCATTCAACTAATTTTCTTTATTTATGTTGTAGATGCTTCATTAGTTTTCCTTTTTCTTTATTTTTTTAAGGCTTTTCCTAGTAAAAAAAAATGTATCATGAGATTAGTGATCAGCAAATTTAGTCTAAAACTCATGACTATCTAAAAAATGTCATACATATGTAAATTAGTGTCATATTCCAATTAAACCTCTCATCAAGTTCAAGTAAGCATAGGTTAGTTGTAATTAATGTGTTGTTTGAACTTCATCAACTCTTGAGTGTTTGAAGGGGTTTTAAATGATTTTTTTTGTTCTTCTTTCATTTTTCATTTTCTTTTTAATATTTATTTGATATAGTTACTGTTCTTTTCCTCAACTTGATAATGAAAAGGGAAAATGATGGGTTTGGTGGTGGTCATTTTTTTTTTATTCCATAAAATTATATTGAAAAGGATGTGAACAAATTACAATTTGTACCCCTCCCCAAATAAACATTATACACATTGGGTTCTCATAAATTTGATCTTTTTTTTTTTTTTTTTTTTTTGATCCATTGTATTGGTTTTGTTTTTCTTTTTTGTAAAACAAAGACATTTTTATAATTAGACAAATAAATTCTTGCAAAATTGTTAAGTATCAACTTTATTCCTTTCCCTTTCTTATTTTATAATATTCATTTTTCAAAAGTAATAGGTTGTTTATTTTGAATCACTATTTAATTTGTTTCTTACTTGAATATCTATAAATTACCTATATTTTTTAAAACTAAACTAAAATTTACACAGAAAATTGTTTTTGAACATTTTTCAATTTTAAAAATTTAGTTAATATTCAAATACTTCCTTAACACAAAATAAGAAATCTAAGTAAAAAAAATAAACAAAAAAAACAAAGTCAAAAATAAGAAATTGGAGTAAAAAAAAAAAAAAAAGTCAAATAATTCTGAAACGATGTTTTAGATGTTAAATTGGTGTCATTAGATTAAAAAAAATTGTGATTTACACAAATAATTTGAGTTTTCCCGCAAAAAAAAAATTATATATATATATACAACATATGTATATATTTTCCTAACATGAAAATTTAATCATCATAAAATGGTCTAGTGCTGAAATAAGGTCTTAAGATATTTAAGGTAATGAGTTCAATTTATAAAGATCATTTATCTAAGAATTAATTTCTTACCGATTTTCATAATATATTTTATGACATTAATTGATGGGCACGTAAATTGTCCAGAACACACTTATTAAAAAATAAAAAATGAAAAATGAAAATTTTTGAAAATTAAAAAATAAAATATAAATAAAATTGAAAGTTGTTATTCT
Organism: Sicyos baderoa; assembly: GCA_037832685.1. Lineage (NCBI taxonomy): Eukaryota > Viridiplantae > Streptophyta > Magnoliopsida > Cucurbitales > Cucurbitaceae > Sicyos > Sicyos baderoa. The sequence goes on along the minus strand of JBBMEF010026888.1, from coordinate 5,445 downwards.
CCTAGTAAATAAACTCAGGTATGAATAAATGGGCTAATACTTAATTTTTGTCGATAAACCATTGGATTTAAAATAAATAGTTATTTTGAGTACTTAAAAAAAAAATAATTAAAAATTAATGATTTAAAAAAAATTATCTTAAATAATTAAAAATAAAATGAGTAGTTATAAATGATGAGTTATTGAATTTTAAAAAAAATAAATGATAGATTATTTTGAATAATTATAAATGAATGATTAAATGTGAATTTGCATGTATATTACAATAAGGCAAAATATTTGTAAATATAGCAAAATCAGATTTATAGACTTCATCAATAGTGTTTGATACACTCCATCAATAGTGTCTGATAGAGTCTGATAAACTCCGACAATAGTGTGTGTGATAGACTCCATCAATAGTGTCTGATAGAGTCTATCAATAACATTTTAAAAAAAAAGTTGTTATATTTGCAATATTTTTAAAATGTTGCTATAATTTTAATGTGAGATAGAAAATTTGTTATAGAGTGTAAATTCCCATGATTAAATGGTTACAAATAAGAAGTTATTTTTAATTATTTTTAGTAGTTACAAAAAAATCATTTGAATATAATTTTACAACGATAAATTAATAAATTCTTAATTTAAATTTTCTTTAAATAAGGCAAACAAACACACCTATTAAAAAAAACAAAAAAAAAAACTTTTGTTTATTATATTAACCTGGTGATAGTTTCTAGATTAAATTATTTATTATTATTATTATTATATAAAAATTAATTAACATTAGTTCCAAGCATTTCCTAGGTTTCAGTATCAACAATTCTCCAGGACAGTTTTGGTTAATAGAAGAATTTGTCATGTTCCTTTGTTTGGAGTTGGTAGTAGAAAAATTAGTGTTCCCTTCCAAAACTACTGATATAGGATAAGGATTCTTTCTTTATTTTTTTTATTATTATTATTTTATATATACTTTATACCACCCATTATAACCACTCAACTAAGAAATTATAAGTGCCTATGACGTTTTCTAGGGCTTAGGGAAGATCCCTTTGATGATCGTCCCGCAAGCGTTCGTGGGCATCTTTGGGTGCAATCTTGGGCCTTTCTAAGTCTTTTTCGGAGAGCTAAGAATGGGCGTGTGTGGAGTAGTTTGTTTGGAGCTCGGAAGGAGCTGGATGAGGAACTGTGGAGGGTTCGTAATGGGTCTCTCGTGAGCTGGGTGGGGACAAAGAAAGGTTTGGCAGGCTGATGGAGTTTCATGAAGGTCTATTTGAGCCCGATAAAAAAAGAAGAGGGTGAGAGGTCATCCCGAAAGAAAGGAAAATGACTGGGCTATGGAAGAGCTCCGTTTGATCGAGGAAAAATGAGGAAAGTTAGAAGATCGGGGAAGCGGCAAGACGTAGATCTAGAGGGGATGTTCCATTCAAAGTTGAAGACGTCTTCTTTGGTGAAGCCGACGGAGTTCGCTTGGTTCGCCGGAGAAGATACAACCGGTCATTATCCAACGGTCAGTTTGGGGAAGAGCAAGATGAAACAACAGCTCTTAAAAGTTAGTGATGGACAAATGTCTATTGGTGGGCTCGAGGTGGGCACAGCTGGCCAAGTGGTTCTCTTTAGTTTCATGAACCAAACCGGTTCTCCTATTTCGGTTGGTTCCTTTGAACCAGCTTGCGTAGACCAAACTTGTGGTTCATTAAAACCGATTCGAGTGATGCTCTGGTCTAAGACAATCGACCTTATTTATCAACTTTGTTTTAATTTTTGTCAGCTTTTCTCGGTCCCTCATTGGTTGAAGCTTTTCATGGTGCATGTGTTGTTGGTCTTGTCAGTTTGTGTCAAGTTCTTTTATGTTTTTAGGAGTAAAAAAATGTGGTGGTTTTTGTTGTTTGTGCTATTTTATTTTAGGTTGTGTTGGGTTTTGTTGGTGGGCACCATGGTTGAATTTGTTGACAAAGGTGTTCCTAATCTGTTGTATGCTTGGTTGTTCTGGGGTTTAGATTGGTCTTTTTCGAGATCGACCCTCTCCATTCTAACTTTGGTGGGATCTTGTGTCTCAGTTGTTATAATGCTCTCCGGGTTATTCCCCAAAGTTCTTCAAAATTCAACCAATGTGGGGTTGATGAAGTTTATTTGGCCTTCTAGGATGGGATTGACATGTTCCATATTACCTATGGTTTTAGATCGAGCATTCTCTAAGCAGATCAAGGTGGTCTTTTGCTCAAATTTTTCTTTCTTGGTTGGTCACCCTCTATTCCGTGGTGTGGGACCAACAAAAGTATTGGGGAATTTTCCTCGTTCGTGGTCTTTCCTCAGTTTGGGATCTTAAGCTTGTGTTTGGTTTAATGAAAAGTTCTTTGTTTAAAAAAAAAAACTAAGAAATTATAAGTTTACTTATTCTCCAATTCCGAAATTGTTGAATTAAAAAAGATATATGTTGAATCTAATAAAAGGAAGGTTATAACCAAATTGTCAACGAAAGTTTTGATACCTATTTTGATGTAGGTAAATTATAAATTTTGTCAAATTTTAGTATTTTTATTACTAGTTTTAGTTTTTATATGTTCAATAATATTCAAAATTAATTCATAGATAAATTTGAAGTTAATTTACATAAAATTTGATTTAGTAATTAATAATTTAAATTCAATAACACAGTAAAAAAGAATAGACAAGACAAGAAAGAAAAGAAAAGAATATATATTATATATATATATATATATATATATATATATATTTATATATACAATCAAAGTTTACAAAGAACATAACTCAAATGATATAATTTAAGGACTAAAATATTATATTGTTTTAAAATTAAATATTTAAAATGGAATGAACCCTTGAATTCACCTGTTTCATGTTGTTTCTATCATCATGTTCCTCTGACCCTTACTTTGAAATTGCCAATAAATACAAAATGCACAAACTTGGAGTTTTTAAAGTTTTTTGACAATTAGGTTTGAAAGAGGAAGATTGATGAGAAGGGTTTTGTTTGGTTGTGAAATTTTGGTGAGACAAAACATTTAGCAATGAAAGGTACCTTATTGTCTTTACCAATGAATGGATCCAAACAAATGCATTGGTGGAGATTTTTCCAAAGTGATGCTTCAATTTTTGTAGTTTAGTGCCTAGGCACCATTTAACATCTCTATTTTCTGGAAAATAAAATAAAATAAAACAAAACATCTCTATTTTCTTTTCCATTCCCTCTAATTTGTGTTATTAGTTTTAGAAAAGAAAAATAGTAGTTTATTTATTTATTTTTAATCTTTCAAAATCAAATACATTTACATTTGACACTTCAATAGTCTTCGATTAAAATTTTGACGTGATTTTCGGAGTTTTTATACTATTTTTTATTTTTGAGTTTAAATTCATATATAAATCAAAACAACAAAATTAATCTAGTTATCATTATATTCAATATTAAATTATGCCATTAATGAATTTATTCTCTAAATTAAATATTAATAAAAGTCTAAATTAAAAATATTTGATTTTAAAAATAAAAATTAAATAAAAATTTATAAAAAGTATTTAGAGTAAAATTTCCTTATATACATGTGTAGAAGAGGGAGTCCTATTTTTTAGTCGTGTAATACTATTAGGTGCCACAAAAATTTATTATATAGATAAAAGTATTAAAAAAAGATGAAAATTTTAAGACATTTAATAGTTGTATACGAGTAAAAGGTAGGATTCTCCTACATTTTACTACAGAGAAGTTTACTCATTTTATGATATACTTAAAGTTACCTAAGTTTGAGAGATTGCATTGGATTGTGTGTGCTAGGCTACAAAAACATCAGTTAAAACTTCCCTCAAATTAAGGAACCTTTTATTGGGAATTCAATTTTTAGTTATGAGAAAATTTAGGAGCTGTTTCTTATCTTATGTAAGAGATAGATTCAATGAATTTTCGTTTGTAAAATTTATTTTTAAAAATAATATTTAGATTAAATTCAAATTTTGTGTGAAGGAAGAAATAAATTGAAAATAAAATTCACTTATTTTAACACCTTTCAAATTATATCTATTACTAAAATAATCCTAACCAACTTAGGTATTGAATCTATTAATGATTAAAATAAAAATCCATGATTCAAATTTCTTCCACCTCTATTTAAATAGAAAATGTAAACAAAATCTGAACTAAAAAGTAAACTTAGCTTATTGTATCTTGACAACTTAATATAGAAACTCACATAATAAAAAATAAAAATAAAATAAAAAAATCTAAACAACCTATTTAGTTTCATCAATTTTCCATAACTGTCCAAGCCAGCTTGTGCGCATCGCAACTAATGTCACGAGCCATACCGCTTAACCTTACAGTATTTGGATGTCAAGAAAACTCATAGGAAATTAATTCCTAAGTAGGTGGCCACCATGGATTGAACTCATCGCCTTAAGCATCTCAAGACCCTCTTTGACTACTTGAGCCACTCCATAATGGTTAGTTTCATCCAATTATACAATCAAAATCAACCCAAAATATAAATATAGCATATGAAAATGGCCCTAGAAAGAAATAATAAACATATGTACAGTAGCAAGTCGGTAACTATGAAATGAAACTAGGTAAAAAAGGTCAGTTCTATTGTCAATTGTAGAAATGTGCTAACTACTTCCCACAACCCCATACTAAATGAAAAATATTCCGGCTAGCGCCTGCATTGATCAAATTGTTGCTCTGTCTCCTTAGCATCTCTTCTTGTCCAGCAACATTATCGTCCTAGTTTTTCATTCAAATAAATAAATAAATAAATAAAACTAAAAGGAATTTACTAGAAAAATACACACAAATAAACAAGAGGATAGCTCCACTGGCATAAGTGTGCACTCTTAAAAAAAAAGGTCATAGGTTTGAATCATCACCATCAAGTTTGTTGAATTTAAAAAAAGTGTGCGTACGTAATAAAACATTTAAAAGACATGGGCCGGTTTATACAGCTGTGAGCCAAACACCCCCTAGGGATCAAACCAGGGAGATGTGAATAATTTCCCTACCTAAAATATAGGTAACAATTCTCCCATAATTTTTCTTTGCACCCTAAACACATACACGATTTTCTCTATACTCTTTTTCTTTACTCCAAACACAGATAATCATTCTCTCTGCACTCTTATTCCTCCATAATCCGTTTCTTTACCCCAAACACCCCAATGTGAATAACTAATCTATAGCCTTGCCTCAAAAAAGGACATCCCAAAGAAATACTCTTAATCTTAAGTTCGAGTAGGTAAATTGTTTTTCGCAATTATACAGTTTCGAAAATGATGCAATTCCAAAAGAAGCCAGTTCTATAATAGTTAAGTAGGTTAACTTTAGTTTACACAAGAAACTTATCCCAGAGTATGAAAATTGGAACTTTATTCCTTTCATCTATAACAAATATGTCATCCGAATTCTCAGTAAGCACTAACCAAAATAACAATGAACAAGCTTATAAAATAGAA